>BGNK01004781.1:23754-58754 GCA_003297005.1 Symbiodinium sp. clade A Y106 | reverse complement strand
CCCAAACTTCAGAGACTCGCACAGAGAAGGCTCAACATCTGCTTCCCATGTGGCGTCTCGTAAAGGGGATCTCAGGACGGTTCATCGTTAATTGAAAGGTTTATGGGCATCCCTAAGCTGGGTACTAAACAGTTCAAGGGTGGTTAGGGTGGTTACGAGTAGGTTTTGGTCTGTAGTTACCTTCCGTGGTAACTTGTTTGTCACCATCCATGACCATACAAGGCCCGAATAGAGGCAAACTCTTATAGAGGCAAACTCTTATTAAACGACTCAACTCATGACGTCCTCGTGGTTCCTGCACACGTCTTCAGCCCAGGCACCGCATCGTCGTGATGCACATTGAGCCTCGGTCGGCAACGATACTGTAGGTGGTAGCCCTTCGAGGCTGCGTCAGGCAAGGAAGGGCCTCTTGGCTGCAGTTTGCTCAGAGAGGCTACAAAGGCTCAAGCTCCAAGTAGTTACACAGGATCTAATCTACCGCGTCGTTTAGGCACCTTGAACCCTAAACCCTACATCCTGAAGCCAGACCTGGCAACCAGCCCCAAAGCTTCAAAAAAGCACCGGGGGGCACAGGGATGTCCCGAAAGCGCTCCCAGCTTTCCTGCTCCATCCTCCTCCGGACATCCGAGCTTTCAGCTCGTTGCAGCTAAGGGGTTTCGGAGATTTTTTAAGGGCGATCCTGTAGCCATAACTCTCG
The DNA here is from genome assembly GCA_003297005.1 of Symbiodinium sp. clade A Y106. Classification (NCBI taxonomy): domain Eukaryota; class Dinophyceae; order Suessiales; family Symbiodiniaceae; genus Symbiodinium; species Symbiodinium sp. clade A. The sequence goes on along the minus strand of BGNK01004781.1, from coordinate 58,057 downwards.
TCAGACCCTGAATTGAAGCCCTACAAAAAACTGTAAGCCCCCTGAAGCCTGGAAACCACAAAAGCCCAAGGCCTCCTCTAAATTACTCTAAATTCATGAAATCCCCTACGTCCCTCTCCTCGCTGCTTGCATGATGGCATCCATCATCAGCTGCAAGCCAGGGCTCCTTCAGCTTCTTCTTCTAATTTTCATTACCGGTAGTCTCTAAGTCTCAGGACTGGGGATTTCAGGTAGGAGTTGCTTTCAACTTTTGGCTCTTGTCTTAGGTTCAGGGATTGAGAGTTCAGGGTGGTGGTGGCACTGCTGCTGGTGGTGGTGGTGGTTGCGCTAGCTGTGGTTGTGGTAGCTGTTATTGTTGTTGTTGCTGTTGCTGTTGTTCTGCGATGGTGATTCTAGTTGGCATGGTCGACGTCGTAGTCGTCGTCGTCGCAGTCGCCGCTGTCGTCGTAGTCGTCGTGGTCGCCGCTCTCGGCGTAGTAGTCAGAGTCGTCATAGGCGTCAAAGTCTTCGCAGTTGTCGTAGTCGGCCTAGTCGTCGTCGTAGTCGTCGCAATCGCCGCGCACGTCGTAGTCGTCGTCACCGCCGTCACCACCTTGATCATGGCCTTCACCGCGGCTCGCACCAAGGCTGGGCTTTGCTTGCCACTGCAACTTGAGAATGCAGAATGCCGCCCTCGCCGGTCCCCAAAGCAAACTGCTCATGCGTGACCGACTCTAGGAAATGAAGGGCTGGCTTCCTGTGAACTTCTGCCCAATCCTTGCACCCTTCACCCAGCATGTTCGGGAGATGGAAACGAAACTACTTGAAGGGCTTCGGCAACGGTTGAAGTTTGAAAGGACCGGTGAACGAATCAAGCCTTAAAGTTGCCAGACTTCAGACCGCAACTCGAGCTCCGGTGTAAGGCATTGCGAGCTTTTCGAGGCAATGATACGACACCTCCAAGCTTGCACAAGGACCGTCTTTATGTCACGCAGATGCATCTTGCAAAGAGAACGTAGCGAGTCTGGGCCTCTGGTTGAGGTCTCAAAGACTTACGCTGAAACCCAGACCACGAAGCGGCTGAAGAGGCAAAACCGCAGAACCACAAACTATGAATTCAATGATTCAATGAAACCAAGATTCGGGAGGCTGCACACGGAGAAGCTTCTGGCACCCAAGAGCTCCCTCTTCCCTTAACAGTGCCCTTCTAGATCCCTGAGGTTTCAAAGGGCCCTAAGTGTCTGCTGCCGAGCCACTTGGCTATGCAGGAATCGTAGGCGTCCTACATCTGAGATCACCGTCGAGAGCTGCAGTGGGAGGTTCGAGTTGTTTCGGGATTCCGGTATAGGTATAGGATTTAAGGGTCCAGGGTTTCGGGCTTTGGGCTTCCGGTGGGCCGGTGGGCAGCCCCGGGAATCGAGTTTCTGGCTCTCGCCTTGATTTTCGGTTTAGCTTAGGGCTTAAAAACCTTAAGCATCCCCGGCGGCAAGGCTGCGAAGAGCATGGCTCCGGGTCGTGATTGCGGGGTTTAGTGTTTAGGGGTTAGGATTATAGGGTTTAGGATTTTAGGATTTAGGGGTTTAGGTTTAAGGCTTAGGATCCTAAACCCCTGGCCCCCCGTGCAGCAAGACGAGCCTGCACCATCGCCGGTGCGTCGAAGGCAACGTCCGCAAGTCCAAGGGGAGTCCCCGACTCCTTCAGCGCCCGGGATAGGATTTGGGACGCTGCTATGGAGGAAAGAGAGCTACTGTAGCGAGTGCGAACATGGAGAGCTAGAGAGCACACCAGTCACACACTCTATCCCTGTGGCCAGACTCCTGCAGACGCGCCGCCACCTGCTGCCTGGGGAGGCTCATGAGCTCAGCTGTTGAAATGAAATACGGGGGGTCTGAATGTTTAGGCTGCGACTTTGGAGATAATCTGCAATAGTTCCTCTAGAAGCCATTAACTCAGGTTGAATCTGACTTCGATTCACAAAATCACAGCTGGCACTCGACATCAGCATAGATGGTACAGGACGGGATGACGGAAAACCCAAAGTCTCAACGTACTATACTACAGGGGCCTTAATAATTAGAAGAGGGTGTTGGGGCCCAGTATACTACAATTAGAATAAGGAACCCCATTGGTAATTATTTCGGCCCCTATGTTAGATACAACCTCCCAGCCCCGCATCCTCTGCCACCAGGACTTACACTGCATCGCCGCAGTAGGGGTGAACGCGACCCAAGACTTGGCAGAGATGCTTCTCTTCAATAGACCACTTGGCATCGATGGCATCGTTTCCGTCCTTTCACGCATTGTCGAGCTCGAGCATGCGTGTTTCCGCTACGAATTCACGTCCACCTACACATCATCTGGCTCAAGACTGCGGCAAACAGTCTCAGATGGCACCGGCAAATGGTTCGCCTGCAAACCGAATCCTTAAACCCTAATCCCTAAACCCTAAACCCTAAACGCGACTCGGCTTGCAAAACATCGGATTTCAAGTCCTCGATGGGTTCGTCGTCCTCGTCCGGCGGAAGCGTCGGGCCCTTCGACTTCGCCTTGAGGGCACAAAAAAGAGCTCTCAAACCTTCATTTAGGGTTCAGGGTTTAGGGTTTAGGGATCAGGGTTCGAACCTCTTGTGTCCGGGTCTTCCTCAACCCTGAACCCTGAGTTCCGGCCTTGGAGGTCATGCCCAAGGAGGCGCTATCTTCCTTTGAAGAGATTGCTGAGGTGCAGGGTCTAAGGTTTAGGGTTGAGGGGTTAGGGGCCATAGGCTGTGGGGTTTCGGGCTAAGCTCGGATGTCCTAGTCTGGTGTTTCGCTGTTTCGGGTCTCGGGGGTGGAAGGTTGCAGACTTTTTGTCTTCAGGCTTTTGAGCAATACTGGGGTGCAGACGCCAAGCTGGTCCTGAACTATTTGTTGCAGTGAGGTCCGGTATGGGGTTTAGGGCCTGTAGGGTTTAGGGCTAAGGGTTTAAGGTTTAGGAGCTCTTCGGGAGTGGAATTTCCTTCACGGACATGCACTTTGATTATTGAACAAGGTTTGTTTCTATTTGAAGAACTCTTTTTCTAATGCACGACCGCCAGTACTTAACAACAATAAAGGTGCCTACGAAACACGGCAGCATCCGCCGCATACATTCCTTGACCGCCCCTTCCAGCACCAACCAACATGCATCTAGATAAGGAACACTGTAACAACACAACCACAAAGGGCAAACTGAAAGCTAAGCACGACACATGAATCAAAGGCAGGATATACTCATGTACGGTTTCCAGGCGGAGAGGCTCGCTGCCCTCATCGCCTCCCACCATAGGTATCGCAGACACTGGAGCGCAGGGTTCACGGACTCTTGTAGCCACTTTTTCGAAGACTTGGGGACCTGGGGCTCGAGGTGGAATGATCGAGGCTTTGCAAGTATCACCATCTGAACCAAGAAGTGCTGCAGGGAGTCGCACTTTACACTGGGCCCGAGACCATTGCTTGTGGTTTAACGCACCGCCCTGCAACCGTAAATGAATCAAGGCAGCAGCACAAAGTCAGCTGAAAACATCCGCTTCTTTGACCCTTTGCCTGACAAGCTTACGTCGAACTGAGAAGCAAGCTTGCTGTCAGCGCGAGTTCTTACAGGCGACTCTCGAGCATCGTCTGTCTGCTTCACAACAACCAAACCAAAATCAATTGCTCTACTTCTTCAATTAGCTTGAGACCAAACCTTAAGAATCTAAACTTTACACCCCAACAAAGGCCAATCAATGGATTGTGAACCCTAAACCCCTCAACCCTAGACCCTAAACCCCTTACCCCCTAACCCCCTGAACCCTAAACCCTGATGATTTCATAGCAGAGTCAGCCATCTCACCATTGCCTGGGCAGGGTTTTTAAGGTTTAGGCCTGGAAAGGCCCTTGAACCACTTACGACCTACTCCACAATCACAGGCTGGAGGCCATTGAACTGGGCGTCGTTGATGCAACAGTGGGCTTCATGGACTTCCAAATACATGCAGGTGCAATCTATCGCTGCGGACAATACATCCGTTACCTTTGAACCTTTAACTGAACCTTAACATCCTGAACCCAAACTTTAAACCCCATACCTCTAAATCCTGCGGCCTCTTCATCTCTATACTTAGCTCCCCGACCCTGGGCCTCCCTGTGCGATCACGCCAGTGTGCGATCACGCCAGGGACGACGCTTGTGTTCGAGGCCGGGGGCCTCCCCGGCACCTTCGGTGCGTGCGTGTCTCGTTGGTCTCGCTTAGGGTTTGGGGTTTGGGGTTTAGGAACGGAAATGTTTAGGACTTAGGGTCTTGATCTGTTTCGGTTTTAGTTCTCGGAGCTTCCAACGGGCATCAAACGAGATTCTGTGAGGGGTCTGTGGGGTTTAGGGCTTGCATATCGTCCAGCTTCCTGACCGAGAATCCGAACATTGTTTAGCTAACGAGAATACTTGAACATTGCTACAGTGTTGGCGGATCTAAATGTCGGAAGGTGCCTCCGGAGCCGCATGTGACGGGCCCCCCCTGCCTGAAGCCAAGCTGCAGGCAGATTTTTGGGCTCGTGAGCAACTTGGAGTGAGTTGCGGCACCAGCTCTAAAAAACCCTGACTCCTGAAGCATGCAACAGAAGCCAGGAGGAATCTTCATGAGAGCTAGCCGACACTCCTACTATACCCTACGCTCATCCCTACGTAGTAATACCCATACAAGCCCGTGTAAGGAGCTTAGACTAAAGCTCATGCGGAGCAGGAAGATCTGTAGCTTCTGCCTTGCAGGACTTCTGCCATGCAAGCCAGCAGCAGCTCACTTAAAATCCACTTTCAACATTTGTTAATTACGCGTGGTGTCCCTTGTCTCTTTCACTGTTGGATGATACTTAGCGGCCTGGACTTGGTATATCTGATACTGCAACTATACTAATATAGGGAGTCTCAGAGAATGGTAGAGGCAATTCAAGCTTCTACACTCGCATTCACGGAGTCAGCCGCAAGAGCATCACAGAAAGAAGGTGATGAAGTCAATGATCGCATCCACTGTGTCGTTGAGAGGAGCCTCTCCTGGGGCTGCTGCCGTGGTATGGTAGTGTTATGGCATGATAGCTGCTATCGTCCCATTATAAAATATCATCATTGTATTCTAGTATCGTAATACTATCGTATCATAGCATTGTCTCAGTCATTGTGTACTGTACTGAAGAATGTTGCTATTGCAGTGGTGGGCATTGCAGTGCGAGTGTACATTAAAACTAAGTTGCAATCAGAAGGCCCAGTAGTAATTTGTCGCATGGAACACATCTTGGGCCATTCGCCCTTCCAGTAGCATTGGGGCTGATTTGAGGCCTCCATCGAATGTAAAGATTCCATGGCTTTAGAGAAAGTATGTACAGTAAAAAAGACTACAAATCAACCCTGGGACAGTCCTCAAGCGAAAGCTACTCAAGGGCTTGAGTTCTGTGCAAGACGGAATATTGGCCCAAGATACATCGTTTGTTTACCCCAAACCCTTCAAAAACCCCTCAAACCCTAAACCCCAAAACCCTTAAACCCCAAAAATAGCCTAAACCCAAAAATAGCCATCATCCCTTACATCTAAGCCATGACTCCATCTTGACTGTTGTCCAACTTCAGAAGAGGCAGCTCAAGAGCATGGGACTCAAGAATCTCCTCCGCTCGTGAGAATCTGTTGTCAGCCCCTCGTTCAGGAGCCCGTAACTTGGGGTTTGAGGTTTGGGTTTAGGGTTTAGGGTTTAGGGTTTAAGGTTTAGGGTTTAGGGTTTAGGGTTTAGGTTTGGGGGTTTTGAGTGTAGGGTTTTCGTTCAGGATCCAAGCCTCTTGGCAGGGACCTCCCCAGAACAGCCCAACTCCTGATGAGGAGCTTGGTTTGGGATTTCGGGAACCCCCTTTGAGGACTCGGGAAGTTATTACCCTAAATCCTAAACCCTAAACCCCAAACCCCTAAACTGGCATCAGCTTCCTAAATGGCTCCTCGAGCTTCTCCCCTGTAGCCTTCGAGAGCTTCTCGGCATCTGCCTCCTCATCTTCGAAGCTCAAAGCGGAAGTTTGGAAATTGGCCCTCCGCCTCACTATCATAGGGATCTATAAGGGTTTCTATATGGGATCTATAAGGGTTCCTATAAGGGATCTATAAGGGTTCCTATCCTCCGCCTCATCATCGTTGCTGCGTCGATCTTCAGCAGCACCATGAGCACAATCCCTGCCTCTGTCTCTTGTCCAATGGCGTCGACTGCACGCTTTAGGAAGTCTTCTTGCTGCTCGGGATGTCGGGTGAGTGCCCATGCAAGATTCCCCAAGTGCCATGTCTCCACCACCCTTGAGGTCACAGTGCTCCTCCGCTCCTGATCCCGGGCAACTTCGGCTTGATGAATCGTATCGTCCCACGCCTTGTGGTAGCGGCCCTTCTCCTCCTCCTCTCCTCTCAAGGAAGTACCCAACTCCTCGTCAGATCTCCACTGGAGTCTCTCCGCCAAGCACTTTCTGACCGTTGACTTCCCTGCCGTGTGAGGACCCATTAGGACCACCGTAGCCTTTCGAAACCTAGGCCTAGGCTGCTCCCGAGCCACCGCCACGGGCTTTGGGGAAAAGGGCAACACGGCCCTGGGGCCCTCCCAGCGCCTGGAAGCCCAACGCTGCCACTCACATCTCCGAGTGCCACCCGGGGCCGGCGGATGCCCGATGAGAACTTCCATCCTCTGGGGAATGAAGATGTAAGCAGTGGAGGGCCCTTCTCGGGTATCATCCACTCGAGTTCCCAATACCGCCTCTTGGTCAGATAAGGCCATCCGCCCTTCCGAAGGCTGCTGCCAAAGCTCCTTGCATCTTTCCATGGCGCAGGCAAGGCTGAAAGGTGGCGCTGGGGATCCCCATCTCATCTTCCTAACCACACCCTCACCCCTCCACTGCTGTTGGAAGGGGTAGCTGCCAAGCAGCAGCACCATGGAAGCAGGGACCTCCTCACCTGCCTGGCCTGTTGCCCCACCAGCACTGCCCAAACTGAAGAAAATGAATCCAGTCTCTGTGACTGAGTGTATCCCCAGGTTCCGCACTGAGGGCGGCCCACCAGGTGAACAGGATGGAGTGGCGAGCTGGAAAGACCATGGAACATGCTTCCCTCTCCTCCCCAGCTGCCATTTCTTGTCCCCCGAGATGTCCCTCAAGAGCCCCTCCTTCCTGGCAACGTTCACCAAACAGCGAAGAGGATCTGCACCCAGCAACGACTCCAAGTCCTCAGTGGAAGGGAACATAGCCTTCTGGATCTCGCCCATGACCACGTCGAGCATTTCACTCTCGCTGAGGCCATTCACCCTCAGACTGACTTGGTCCACATCAAGCTTTTGCAAAGCCCTGGACACCTTCGCAAGCTTGGGGGAGCTTGCCGCAGCATCCTGGACCACAACGAGCTGCAGTCTGGGCTTCGGCAAGCCTGGCAGCCACACCATGCTCTCATCGTCGCCGGATGCCCCAAGACTGCATGAGAACACGGAGGAACAGAAGTTGTAGATGATGAACACCAGGGGCGTACGCTCGGCGGCGCAGATGTCCTTGCACTCCTGTGCAACCATGTAGTTGGACACCACATCGAATGCTTTTGCCACCGCCCCTCCAACCTTGTCGAAGATGCCTTTGACGCTGCTCAAAGAGGCCGGCGGAGCGCAGGCCGCACGCACGAAGGACGAGCACATGTCCCCTAAATCCTGGCTGAAAGTCTTACCAAGAATGCCTTCCACACTTACGATGATGGGCTTGTACCACGGGCTATTCACCTCCCAAGAATCCTGCAGGTTCCGCAGCCTCTCATAGAAAGCTTCAAGGTCCTTCTGACACCCTTTCCCTGCGCATGGTTCGAGTTTCGAGATTGTTGTAGCAGCCCTCAACTCGCATGCCGCTGTGGAAAGGTCAGGCAAAGAGTCCCACGGACCAAGCCTCGGCTTCTTGCAGCCAGCATCCATGTCGAGCTGGCAGCTGACTGCTTCTGACACCTAGCTACGCTGTACTTGAGCCAGGTCTCGGCAACTCAAAATCTGAAGGCCTAAACTCCAACGCAAACCACTTTGCTGCTTATAGAAGTGCTGCCAAGCCTAGTGAACGCCACGTCGAGGACGCCAGAATGTCAGGTGCCCACGCATACCTCGCCAGGATTAGAACCACCTAAGCCCCAAACCCTGAACCGCAGCAGCAGGTTGCTGAATCTGTGACGATGCTTTCAAGCCATCCTTCGGCCAAGCGTCGCCGATCAGGCTGTTACCAAAGTTGCACGTGCTCACTGCAATGTAGCATTAGCTCTGCAAGCTATCACTGGGGCGGGTTAGCTGATGGGTGTAGGATTCTCATTCCCGGTTTCCTGGTGGTACTTCTTCTTACACTACTCGTCTGAAAGCCCAATGAGAAGTAGCCAGGTGTTTCACTCATCATGCGTGCATCGCAGAGTCCGCAGTTGTCATGTCATCTTGCCTTTGATTCTCTAAGAGTATCCTGTACTACTATACTATGCTATACGGTGTTTAGTTAAGTTATTGAGTTGGGTGGTTGTCAAAATTATGGTCCCTTTTGGGGTCCCTATTATAATACGGCACCTATTATTTAGGGTACCCAAAAAGGGACCATAATTTTGACAACCACCCAGTTATTGATGCAGGCGCAGAGAAGACGAAACACCGCTCATTGCGCAGCAGCACTGCAGGGTCACATGCTACAGACTGAATGCATACCCTTTGATCAGCCCTAAATTTTTATATATACTACGTATATATGTTTATAAATCCTAAAGTAGTGACGCCTAAACCACAGAAAGGGGCGCTAGATATAAGAAGTCAACCCTTTTCCGACACGAAGTTGCGAAAGTCCTGGCCTGCCACGGCTCCGCCGGTCGAACAGCCATCTTGGGTCTGGAGGAATGGTGAACTGACACATGGGCAATTACAGACACTACCGTCTCATATGTTGTGCCTTGTGGGGGCTGCTTGCGGCTTCTTGGGTGAGGTTGAGAAGTCTCGTGGTGAACGGAGCTCAACGCAAAGCCCTTGCGGCCTTGGCCTTTGGCCTTTGCAGGTTGAACCACAAACCGAGTCGCCCTCACACCTCCAACCGGGCCCGCGTCTTCCCTGACTGAACCAACAGCACACCGCCAGCTGCACGTGCTCACTTTTTCGGCTATTTGCCGGAGACCTTGCGCCGCCCGCACGGGCACACCGTTCATCTCATGACTGATGAGCATCGTCTGTCTGATAAACTTACATACCAACAAATGCCCATGAATCGCTGACACCATCCCTAGATCANGGGGGCGGGGGGGGTTAGCTGATGGATGTAGGATTCCAAAGCATAGGAGCTTCATTCCCGGCTTCCTGGTGGTCCTTCTTCTTACACTGCTCGTCTGAAAGGCCAACGAGAAGTAGCCAGGTGTTCCATGCATCTTGCGTGGTCGCAGCAGAGGTTTTCAACAAGCATCACAGAGTCAAGCACATCGCATCAATCCAGTGTCGTCTTATTTTGTCAGTTGGCATGTCATCTTCCGTTTGATTTTCGAATAGTGCTTAGTCACTGAGACAGCAGCCGCAGAGAAGACGAAACACCACTCATTGCGCGGCAACATTGCAGGGTCACATGCTACAGACTAAGTTTTCTAGATACTACATATATGTGTATATAAATCCTAAAGTAGTGACGCCTAAACGACAGAAAGGGGCGCTAGATATAAGAACCCAACCCTTGTCCAACACGAAGGCCGGTCGAACAGCCATGTTCGGTCTGAAGGAATGGTGAACTGACACCATGGGGTGGGGGTGGGGGGGTGGGNGGAAGGCATTTCAGATAAGCTGTCACCCAAGCAGAAGCTTTTTTTCATCGAGCTTTGCAAGCAAAAGTTGCAGGCCTTGAATGACTTCACGAGTCCTGGGGGAGCATTGAAGCGGTTCAGGAGAATCGTCATCGGCACTGCATACGAGAAGGCTCAACGACTCTATGGTCGATCGTCGGATCCGGACAGCAACGTTGCCCAAGCTTGGTTTTGCTGTACCCATGCTCAACATTCTGTTGGCAAACCTGCATGATGCATGAAAAATCTACTCTTACAACAGGTATATAATAGTGTATAAAAATGTATAATACACCGTGTATAATATATAATATCTAATAGAATGGCCTAGACACCATGTGCACCTTTGCCTCTCGGTTTAAGTGTACACGATTTTCGGACGAACATCCTCACGAAGCCCTTTCCATGCCCCCAATCCTTGAATCTTAGAATGTCTTTAACCTAGCAGAACGTATCATCGAGATGCTCTTCTTGCAGGAAGAGCTGTTGCCAGACTTTTCTCAAGGACATCCGAGTGAAGGTTCAGACGAACGGACGGCCACTTCGTATGCTAGTCAGCATGTCTCATTCCACAAAGAAACTCCAAGCAACTGGTCCCAACGAAAAAGGCCTTGCCTCGCTCACCCGCGACCTACACCCAAGAAGCAGCCAGCAAACTCAGCCCGCAGCACGCATGGAAAAAGAATTGCACGGGGTTTGGCTGACTGTGACTGGAAGGATTTGAGAAATGGCTGCACGGAAGCGCAGAAGCTTCGGCAGTGTTCGGATTGAGGATCCCGGCTTCGCTTGGAACGACATTGCCTGTCCCCTTCTTTGGAGATGATGAGGGCGGTTCAGAGCTTCCATTGGACCCCTTTTCGGACTTCTGACACTTAGAGGCTCGTGAGGCTCAAAGTTGAATGATCGACCAAGAAATGCCGGAGAGCAGTGATAGTGGCTCCAAACAGAACCTGATTCACCATTCAACGGCCTTGCCCAGGACTTGCCCTGGGTCTCTCAAGCTCGCTTGGGAGGCAAGCGAATGAAGCCATAGTTATAGTTCGATGCCATTGCCAATTTACTTTGCTCGAGTCTTCCCGACTCAACGGGATCCTGGAAGAGCCGATTCGGATTCGGGCACAGTAGGCTGAGCTTTACTTGGAGAGACATTGGAATTGGAGCACAGAATGCAGCACAGAATAACAGGGACAGGGACCTCACAGATCTATTGATACACAGTACTCGAACTGCCAACAGGAAGGCGATGCAAGCGTCTTCTGCCCAATTTGTTGCGACTGTTGGGTCTGAGGCAGGAGATTTGGCTGAGATCGAAGGCATATCGTAAACACAATAGACAAAGCTGTTCATGACGACTCGCGAGAATCTCGTCTGTTTTTATAAACAGATCAATCCGAAAACATCTCCGAAATAGATGACCTTGCAGAAATGCGGCACACAGCCATTTTTTCCTGCTCCAACATCCTGGCACAGGTCGACGCCCGGTTTGGGACTATCGGAGCCTTTCTCCCAGCCCGGAGGTTCACAGGGAGATTCCTCTAGACACAACCCTAAACCCTAAATTTACTGTACCTTGCTCGAGCCCATCATCTTCGCACATTTGGGCATCGAGATGTCGCCATCATCCAATACCTCGGCCTCTTGAAGCGCGGTCCTGCCTCTGCCTGGGCGGGGTTTGGGAAAACCACTTCGGTTAAGAAGTTCAGGGTTTAGGGTTTAGGGTTTAGGTTAAGGTTTAGGGTTTAAAAGAGTTTAGGGTTTAGAATTTATCAGTACAATGGTGACAGTCGGACGTGGGGTCCGTTAGACATGCCTTCAGGCGCAGAGAAGACTCACATGCTACAGACTGAATGCGTACCCTTTGATCAGCCCTAAATTTTTATATATACTACGTATATATTTTGTATAAATCCTAATGACGCCTAGACCACAGAAAGGGGCGCTAGATATAAGAAGTCAACCCTTTTCCGACACGAAGTTGCGAAAGTCCTGGCCTGCCAAGGCTCCGCCGGTGGAACAGCCATGTTGGGTCTGGAGGAATGGTGAACTGACACATGGGCAATCATAGACATCACCGTCTCATATGTTGTGCCTTGTGGGGGCTGCTTGCGGCTCTTGGGTGAGGTTGAGAAGTCTCGTGGTGAACGGAGCTCAACGCAAAGCCATTGCGGTCTTGGCCTTTGGCCTTTGCAGGTTGAACCATAAACTGAGTCGCCCTCACACCTCCAACCGGGCCCGCGTCTTCCCTGACTGAACCAACAGCACACCGCCAGCTGCACGTGCTCACTTTTTCGGCTATTTGCCTGGAGACCTTGCGCCGCCCGCACGGGCACACCGTTCATCTCATGACTGATGAGCATCGTCTGTCTGATAAACTTACATACCAACAAATGCCCATGAATCGCTGACACCATCCCTAGATCANGGAGACCTTGCGCCGCCCGCACGGGCACACCGTTCATCTCATGACTGATGAGCATCGTCTGTCTGATAAACTTACATACCAACAAATGCCCATGAATCGCTGACACCATCCCTAGATCAACATGATTGCAACGCCGAGTTCTCCGATGCCCGGGGTGAAGACGACAAACCCACGTTTCAATCAGCGTTTCTTTCGCTGTTGCCTGATTGGTTGGTAGCAGTCTCTTCTTCCGTCACCATCCTTGTTGTACTGTTCAGCCGTCTGGCCTTTGCCTGGGCAGCGTTCACAAAGCCCAAGGGCCCGAGTCAGCTTGCCCCAACGGAGGCTTTGGCTTTGGGGAACCTGTTTCGTGAATAGATCGGAACCTGTTTCGTGAATAGATCGGCCCCTTCTTCATTTACCTCTCTCAGCAATACTGCGGTGATGCTAGGACTCATTGCGCGTTTATGTCTTTTACTGGAGGTGCAGATTTGTGTGTCGAAGTCCTGCGCAGATGAAGTTGCACAACTGCCTTTTTTATGGCCGCTCCGAGGCTAGTTGCTGTAGCTTCCTGCCGTGCTGTCTCGTAAACTGGCTAATATAAAGGCCTTAATAATTAGAATAGGGTTTTGGGGCCCATTATACTATAATTATAGTAAGGCACCCCCAAAATAGTGTTGGTACTTCTTTAGGCAACTACATTAATGCGGTTAATGGAGTTCAGTCGGCTGCCTGCCCAACCCAAACCGCAGGGCGCAATGCTGTTGCAAGTGTTCCTCTCGTGTGGTTTCGATTTAAGCCGCCCGGCTCTTCAGACGATTTTTGGGGATCTTGTACTCGTTGCTTGCAACTTACGACATATCAGCCGTAGCTGAGGATCCGGCTGCCCCTGGTCTTCAGCGCCTCTGGCATAGAAGCGGGTGCTGGAAACAAGGGGCGAGAGGCCCGAAGATGCTTCCGTGCTATGGGGCTGAAAGCGGCTTTACTCTGCGCACGGCATCCACACTGGTCCGGGATGTAATCAAAAGAACCTCATTCCACCAGAAGCCGGACCCAAAAGAGTCCGCCCTCATTCAAGCACCACAACTCGCGGATGTGGAGTCCACAGCAAATCACCCGGTCGACACACGCACATAAAACCTAAACCCTAAACCCTGCTTGGGCCCCTGGCCAAGTTTGGATTCTTCTTCAACACCAGCTGTGCTGTCGAGATCCCAATTCGGTAGCAATAGTGCAACACTGTCATACCTCGGCTCCGCAAAAGAAGGCAAGACCCTATCCTTATCAGTATCAAATGAGCTTGGGTTCTGGGAGATGAAAGGACAAAACATATGATATATCACGTGTATAGTATACATACATACATACATACGTACATGCATACATAAATACATTTTTCCAGTTCCACGCATTCAGAGGAGTAGACATGCGGCTTTGCCCGCAGGGCTCGAAATAGCCTCACATACGGGACTTGCCAGAACTCTGTCAGCAGCCTGATGACGTCCCTGAGTTCTTCTTCAGGACATACTGTACAAGCTCCAAAGTACTAGAGAAGCGATGTTTTGATCCTCGTGTCTCTTGAACAACACGATCGCCATGTTTCTTCAGAAAATTTAACATCAATTGTGCTCGGTTAGGAATGTAGAAGTCATCCTGCAGCTGTCGAGTCTCAGCCACACGTGCACGAAACTGTTTCTTGAAACCTGGGATCACTTTGATTCGGACGCCGTCTGCGTCCTCATCTATCATCCTAAGGCGCTTTCTGGTTTTTTGAGGTTGTTCCTCATTTTGTTCCGTCATCTCAGGGTGTCCTTTGCGTTCTGGATATGATTTGCATGATCCGATACTTGGAGCACCTTCAAACTCAGCAGAGTCGAGCACATACTCGTTGTCCGAACTGGGTGCTGCAAGGTCCTCCGAGTTCGGTGTAGGAAAGTCCTTGTAGTAGTCGCCGAAAGTCGCTGATGGTGTTTGGCTTGCTAGATCGGAGCTACAGAGCTTCGCCGAATCCGAGCTGGAGAGAGAGAGAGAGAGAAGAAGTCAAACATGTCATGCACAACAATGCAGCAAAGAACTCAACTCGATGCGTTGGTACATTTTGCCCTGTCCTGAATTTTGTTCTCACTGGTGATTTTATCACCTGATCAAGCTAGTCTGCCGCTGTCCTCACGAAATGAACCACATCCAAAGTGGCCAGCGACGTGGGGAGCGTGTACGGGAAGCGTATCCCGTTCTGATGCAGCTAAAAACACTCCAAGCGAGGTCGCCGCCCTGTGATGTAAGTGAGAAGTAGCTTCACAGTGTCAACATTGTCTGTATTGCAGCAAGCCAGAGAAACCATCAGTTGTTCCTTCCTGGCGCATCTGTCTGGAGGAACACATATGTTCACTCTGACAATCTGTCTGTCGATCGGAAAACCTGCTTGAAAAGCCGTCCGTTTCATGGCTGCTAGACTAGATACTGCGATGCGATCTCATCCCACAGCAAGATGCAACTGAAATGAAAGCTCATGAAGCAAACATGTAGAGAGAAAGAGACAGCATGAAAGCAACCTGTTCCCGTCCTGTTGGAGTGTTCAGAATTTTTCACGACAGATGAATGCCAACAGAGTTTAAAAGAGGTTGTGCAATCTGTACAAGACATCTGCGCGAGAAACCCCGGCCATGGTAGATTTCAATTAAGTCCTCCACCTGTGGCCGTATCAACCGCATCGGTCTGGTAAGCCTGATGATTGTCCGAATCCTTGCTGAAAATCCTGACAGAACATGTTCTCGACTGCCCACAGACTGCAATGTGCGCAACACAGTACTGTCTGTCGGTTGACTGGTGGTGATCGTGCCTTGTACCACAGAGCAAATGGAGTTAAACTGTACGACCCACGGTCACACTTTTCTCTTGAGCATTAAAGGCGCTGCACGGTTCCATCCATACATATACATGCCGTAGCCTTGGGCTCCCAAAGGGGGGACTACCTATACAAGAAATTCAACACCCTGCCTCGAGGTTTGTGTCGCTGTACTAGCTTCCGACATACGGTCCGCGGGCATTTCCCGTTCCACCGCCTTTGGAGATCCTCTCCTAGACGTGCGGATTGAAACATTTCAGTGTTGCAATATACCCGCCTTTTACCATCCCCCAATTTGCGGGGTATGTCCACGACCGTTCTTCCTGGTTCCATTGTACAGTAGCACACACCTCGTCATCTACACATTTCGTTTGCACACGCAGGGCTTCTTTTCCTTCCGTTTCGGAGTTGTCGCATTATCTGGGTGAAACTTCTGCCTACCTCATTACTGGGCATTCTCGATGTCCTGGCTGTAGGTCTTACTTCTCTTCCGTGCTTGCTTCCACGGAACTCGCTTCCTCAGCACGGGTTCTCAGATACTCCTCGTAGCGTTCCTGAACTACGTCCGGCAATTGTTGCCGTCCCATCTCTTCCAAGGTCATCTCTTGTCCATTGTAAACAATCCTCTCTTCATTGTTGGTGTTCGTTGACACCTGGTCTTCATACGTGCCTTCCGGGATTTCCGACAATCTTTCCTGTCCGGATACCGTTCCTTGTCCGATCGTTCCTTCCATTGCTGCTCGGCCTCGACTTGCAGTTCCACCACGATATCTCGCTTGCACAGGTCGCCTTCGTGGTCCACTTTGTCCTTCGGTTCGCATTCCACTGTGTCCTTCGGTCGATCCTTCTGCATAGCCTTGGTTCCAACTGTGGTCTCGCGTAGGTTGCTCACACTTTTCCGACGCATACTCTCGGATATAATACTCACATGAGCACCATACGTGTCCGACCTTCTTCCTTGAGCATTTGCGTTGCTCACACCAGTAGCAAACTTTGTTGCATACTTCGTTTTCTTCCTCTGTCACTTCCCAACTTTCATCACTGCTTGATGCTCCAAGGTCTTTGTCCATCTTGTTCCTTCCTCGTCCAGTGTTGATTGCATAGACGACTCTTCGTCTCGTCTCAGGCCAACATACATAGCACGGACGGTAACCTTGTTCCCTCGCATCTTCGGTACTCAGGTAATGGAAGGTTCCTGTACGTGGAGTTCCTTGCACGTATCTGCATGACTCTTTGTGGCTCCTGCTTCCTGAATGCACTTTTACCATTCCAACTGCAGACATCCTCGCGTAGATCTTTCCGAGTTTCTTCAAGGCTTCCAACACATGAGGCGCAATCAGAAGTATTACTGCAATCAGCATAACCACTTCGAACACGGTGAACTTCCTTCCGGTGTCCATTCCTTCCATGATACCGCTGCCTACTGAGGCTTCTACCGCTTCTACAGCTTCGGCACTTCCTTTGATCCAAACTGCGGTTGATGGACGAATTACACTGAGCACTTGGATGAGTCTGATGAGGTTCTTCACTTGGTTGTTTCCAACATACTCTTTCAGCTTCTTTTCCTGTTCATGCCTTTCGTACTCATCTTCTCCAGTACGTACCATCTCTTCTCCTTCTGAATACTCTACTTGCGATAAATGATACAGCAGAAATGCTCTCCGGGGATGCGTCAACTTCTTGGTATTCAGATCAGCAACATTCAATGCTGTCTTCACGGTTCCGAGTTTCACAACGTTATCTCGGACCGAATCCTGCAATTGACATAGTCTTACATCAACATGCTTCAGACGTCCAACTCCTCTTCTTTGCGTCCACTGTATAGCTGAACTAGAGTCGCACCTCATTTCTACGCTTACTGGAGTTTCCGTTAGGAATTCGAATAGACGTCCCACAAGTATTGCTTCTTCACAGGTTCCACTCAGAGCATACAATTCTGCTTCACAACTTGATGAGGCTGTCGCCTTCTGAGTCCTTGAAAAAGAAAGTACTTGGATTCCATTGAGTACTACGATTCCTGATGATGTACTCTTCCTTCGAGCTTTCTCAGGTGTTTTCAGGCTTCCCCAATCGCTGTCCGAGTAGGCTTCCACAACGTGTCCAGCTTCCTGAGTAATTTCCGTGTCCACACTACCATTCAATCGGGTAATCAACCTGGTTCCGACAGAAGTATAAGGTAGCAAGGTAGCCCTCGTTGCGGTTCCGCTGAGATACAAGATCAGATGCTTCAGACACTTCAATGCTTGCGTTGTCGGTTTCGACATACTTGAGGCTAAGCACTTTGAAGCATACTGGATGCCAATCCTGTCCTGGGCTAAGTACAAGATTGATCCCAATCCAGATCTGAACCTTTTCGTCTCTTCGGGCCCCAATTCCTTGCTCTTGTCCTCCTTGACCAAGTCAACGTGTTCCGGTGTGGCTTTACTCTTCAATCGTCCAAGATCGTACAACTCAATCAGTTTCCTGACATGCTTCTCGTTTGGTTGTACTACAATTCCTTCCGGTACAAATACATATTTCCTCTTCAGGTAACACATTTCTTCTCCTTTTCCAATTCTGTCCAACAGATAAGGTCCTTCCTTCTCTACCTTGAAGATTTTCTCCAGTTCTTCCACTAGCCAAACAGTTTCATGCTTCTCGCCTGCCAACAACTCGTCGTCCACATGAATAGAGATACACAATCTCCTCTTGACGTGTCTTGCTAAAACAGGTACATGGACTGAAAATACAAATCCAAGTTTCTCCAAAATCGATCGTAGATGTTCATACCATCTGGTTGCGGCGTTTCGTTGTCCAGGTAGACATCGTTTCAATCTCCAGACAATTAATACCTTCACCGATGTTGCATGCCTTCTTCATCCAGCTTGAGATGGTTATCATTTGGATGGCTCGCGGAAAGGTTCGAGCGGCCCGTAGGCTCTGGTCCGACACGCACTGAATTCGGCTTTGCCGGCATCGTGCCGAGGCACGGCGGTCAAGGGCACAGTGGCCGATGACAAAAACTCCTGAGGCTAGGGCCCTACACTCCTACGGCGACCTACGCCTACCGCGGAGTGGAGGCCACTATCCCGCCACGACCCGTGCGATGGGTGTTGTGGCCACAACCCAGCCCTTCAGCGCCTGTCAGACTGCTGACGAAGGAACTCCGCAGCTTTGGTGATGTGCTTCGGTGTCATGATGTGGGCCTGCATGTGCAGCGGGCTGGCAACCGAAACCTGACACACGAAGCAAAAGCGCTGGTCTGGGAGAAAAGTGGCACCGAGGCGTCCTCGAACCGGTCCCCGGTGCCTTCCACTCTTGCAGGACGCCGGGAGGACGTCGTTGAGCGGCAAATTGAGGGGCAGCAGTTGGCGGGGCGGTCGGGAAGAGTCATCGAGTTCAGTGACTCGCTTGGCGGGGATCTAGTGCTGAGCCCGCGAGAGCCCATATAGGTCTGGGTGCCCTCCGAGGACGCACTGCCTTGCCCTTCGCCACCTTTTCGGTTGAGGTGGCGTCGTCTGCAGGGCTTGGCCCGGGTTGCTCGGGCTCGGCGTCTGGAGGCTGTTGGGGTAGCCGGGTAGCCGCGGGGGCGTGGTGGGCGACGACGAGATTTCGCCGGGCTGCCAAGGCCGCAACGGCCTTGCCTTCCTTTTCCTTCACCCTCCATGGCTGGGAGTGGAGGCCACGTCCCTTGCCGGTGCGCTGGACGGGGCTTTGGGGCCTTAAGGTCGCTAGGAGGGCTGCTGCAACCAAACAATAAGGCTTCCCTAGGGCAGGAGTCTCGGGGCTTGTTGGCAGAGGTGGGCTAACCCTGGAGTAGGGGTTGCTGGGGCTTGTCGTGAACTACCGGCGCTTTGAGCCCCAAAAAACTGCGACAGTTTCGGTTGAACCCGGTGGGCTTGGGCTTCGGCTTAGCGCCAGAAACTGGAGCGTAGGAGCCCGATGACTAGCTCCCGCGTCTCCCTCGTATCCACAAGTAGATGGAGTCGCCAATGTACTCGTGGTAGCCGACGCCTGATGACCTATCTCCTCGCAGTCGTCCAGCTCGAGGGTAGCCGAGCCCGTCCACCCTGCCTACGGTTTTTCCGGAAGGACAGGGTGAGGGGTTCGACCAGGATGGGGCTGGGATAGGGAGCCCTGTAGGGCTTCCCGTCCTGAGAGATAGCACTCTGGAGCACAGGCGCACGGTACTGTGCCATGAGCATCTGGTATCGCGGGGCTTCGGGGTCCTTGACCTTCCCCATGACTAGCCGAGGCGAGTGTCGTCACCGGTGACCTTGCTACTATCCTACATCTGCGCTTCCAGTGATCTTCACGATATCCCAGTCGTAGACTTCTCTCAAGTCCATACGCTTCTCTTGACCATTAGCGTTGGCTTCCAGAAATTCTTCGCTTACACCAATCTTGCTCAATCGATTGAGCTCTTCCACTGCTGCTTCTTGATCAAGTAGGTCCAGCTCTTCTGGGCTTAGTACCGGTGGTGTTTCTCCTTGATTGAGGTCTTCATACTCTACGTCTTCTCCTTCTACAGCAGTCAGATCTTCTTCTTCATCCCAGTGAAATGGATCTTCTTCCATTGATACCCTGCCTGCGAAAAATGGTGGGCGCAATGCCTCTGATGGTGATGAGGGCTCCTCTTGTGCTTCTCGAGATTTCTTGGGTGATGACTCTTCTTCCTGTGATTGCGCGCTTTCCAAAGTACGCTTTGGATTCCTGAATACTTCCAACATTGCGTCGTCGCCTACTAATCCTTCTGCTGGTGCTGTTGGGGCATCTGTCATACCTGAGTTTGATGAACTTGAACTTGCCCTGCCTCCGCTTGAGGCTGACAAATCTGTATCCAGCATATCAAGGACTTGCTCAACTTGTTCTGCTTGTGAATGTCCTCGATCTTCAGCACGGATAACCGGTTCTTGGGCTGTCTCCTCTTCGGCAATGCTTGCAAGTGCTGGGGCTGGCAACGGTTGCCTGACAAAGTTTCCTGTAGGCTTCTTGGGGGTTCCACGGGGTTACACTCAGCTTCAGTACTGGTTGCTTTCTCCATCCTGTAGCAATCCTTCGCCTACCAAATGTAGATCCTGAGCGTTCTTGCCTAAGTAGATACCGCCAATCCAATTTGCGGCTCCTTTCTTCTCAGGTTTCTTGAGTGCAAATACATACTCTCCAAAAGGTGCAATTTTGCCTAAGTATGGTCTTCCGACCACACTTTCGTACGGTGTAGATCCAATAGCTGCATGACGATGATATCTGTTCAGCAACCATGAAGCGTGGCATAGTCCCCAGGCCCAAATTGCATGGCCTTCTGGGATCTCAATACCTAGCTTCCGTTCTGCTGACCTTACAAGACATACAGTCTGGTTCCTGAACGTTTGAATGAACCTTTCAACTCTTGCTGTTCTTCCTTTCTGGTAGGGCTTGTTGTTTTGGTCATGTGTCTTTCTGTTCATCCTTCTCCGAGTCTCAACTATGGCTGCTACAAGAGATACCATAGCTTCCTCTGAGTCTCCTACGAATCCGACTTCTTCCAGATGTCCGCGTCTATGTACCCATTTCAAGACTTTCTCCACCGTCTTCCGTTCTGTCTGCCTTCCAGATACAGGAATTACCACTGACACGCGAGTCCACGAGCAGATTCCAACCAATGCTGGTGTATCCTTTCCTTGTAAAAACATGATTTCCAATTGGATGATAGGGTACGGTACTCCAACCGTTTCCTTACCAGCTTCTGGATTCTTTTTCTCATGATCCTGCTTGCTCTTTGCTTCTACGCATGATTCACACCAATGAGCAAACGGAATGTGCGTTGCTTCGTGAGCTAGTCGCTCTTCCTCTGTGGGTTCCTGTGGTTGGGCTTCCACTCTTACTTTCTCCTTTCCTTCGATCTTCAACTTCTGGGCAGATTTCTGCATTTCGAGTTCTGATAACGGATTTCCATCTCCATCATACGTTGGTCCTAAGACTCCTTCGCTCCGTCCAGGGGCGATCTTCACCAGTACAACCGGGGTACTCAGTCCTTCCGGAGTTCCATGTTCCGGCCTCGTGAAAGATGTTTCTGGTCCTCTCCCAATCATGAGGCCTTTGAAGTCATTACAGAATGTGACAAAGTTTCCACTCGTTGCATGGAGGATTGTGCAGATTCTCTTTGATGTCCCATGATCACATTGTGGCTCCTTACTGCACTGTAGTCTGAGTACAACTCGACTAAAGACCATTCACTTCCTCCTTCACCAATCATGGTTGTCCTGTACTTCCATCCGGGAAAAGCATCCTTCGGATCCACAAAAGTTGTTCCTTTGTACACAATGAAAGGGGTTCCGTCTTCCATGATCGTCCATTTGCCATTCGGAGTTCTGTCCAACACCTCCGAGAAGTAGCTTGGCCACCGCAGTCCGACTGTCGGTGCTACTCCTTGCATTTCCATATCCTTGGCCTGTTTCCGTCCAACGGCGGCCTGTTCCCGTCCAACGGGTTCCTTCTGGCACATGTGTACGACCATTTCCGACAACTGATATACGACCTAACAAACAACAACTATTACGCTTATAAAAGATCCTTGGTGTCGCTTTTCCATCAGGACTGACCAATACCATTGAGGACACAGAAATATTATACTGAGCACTAAGGGTCTGCTCTCCTTCAGGAATTTCCGGGTTATACTCGAGCTTCCAACCATTCGTCAGGATTCTGCCCATTGACAACAGTATGTTCGTGGAATCGCTCACAATGAAATTTTCGGATATGCTAGGAGCTGTCCAACAGTCCTGTCCCTGTTCCACGTCAATCACAGCAGTCACCATACCTGCTGCTTTGATAGGGTTTCCTTGAGCATCCTCTAAAAGGATTCCTGTTGTCCCTGTATTCACACTCGCTGCCTTCGGGTGAGAACTAGGCAACAAACTCGCNCACCATACCTGCTGCTTTGATAGGGTTTCCTTGAGCATCCTCTAAAAGGATTCCTGTTGTCCCTGTATTCACACTCGCTGCCTTCGGGTGAGAACTAGGCAACAAACTCGCATCGGAACCTGAATCCGAAATGATGAGTTCCAATCCTCTTCGGGTACTGTCTCTTCCAACTGAATTGCTCGGATAGAGTTGACAGAATCTTGTTCTCCTACAATCAACCAATCACTGTCATCATCTGTCGCATCCATTAGATACCACTTGGCAACATCATGGAATTCTTCACGAACCATCCGAACCTGATCGACTTCGCGCTTCTTTTTCTTCTTTTCCTCTTCGTCGATGTGAAACTGAATCCACTCGTTTTCTCTCCTTACAGCATCCTCAATAGCTTCCTTGTCGAAAGGTTTTCCTTCACTTCGAAGCTTTCTCTGCAAACGGAGATAACGATCTTCGCCAGGGTATAGTTCTGGAATTCTTGGATAGTTACTGTTCTCCAGAGTTTGAGGTCTTTCGCACGTGGGTTCAAGAGTAACTCCACATCCTTGGCAAACTCCAGATGCTTCACCACATTCCAGATCCTCTTCAGAATCAGTAAATCCAGGGCTAGGTAGCCTTCCATAGAATGGATTCGTGACATGTTTCCAAGTCTCCATCATGAACTGGTTTTGGCGTAGCATACGTGATGTGGATGTCTCCGGATTCTTCCTCATCTGTTTCTGAGTTGAGAGGAAATACTTCAGGGAATTCTTCCCGAGGTGTCGCGATGTGGTAGAACGGTTTTGGAGTGAAACTTCTCACTCGCCTTGTCACGACTCTTGGATCAGGTCTACTCGCCGCCTGCCTGATACTTCCAGTTTCCACAACGTTCGGTTTGGGATACTGTTCCTGGTTTGGTGGGTTTTGTTTTTCTTCAGCTTCTACATTCCTAACTGAATGTCTGTTGGGGCATTCGTTTCCCCAATGTCCTTCTTGGTGACAAATTCGGCAAATAGTTCTCCCAAGCCTTTTACCTTTTCCTTTCTTTCNCTGAATGTCTGTTGGGGCATTCGTTTCCCCAATGTCCTTCTTGGTGACAAATTCGGCAAATAGTTCTCCCAAGCCTTTTACCTTTTCCTTTCTTTCCTTTGCCTTTGCCTTTTCCTCTATCTTTCTTGCCTTTTCCTCCTTTCTTACCTTTTCCTTTTCCTTTTCCTCTTCCTTTTCCTCGACCTTTGCCTGTGCCTCTACCTCGACCAAACCTAAAACCTTTTCCAGCTTGCATAGCTCCAAATGCTCCAAATGTTTTGCCATAGCCTTTCTTTCCTTTACCTTTGTTGTGACCTTTACCTTTCCAACCTTTTCCTTTGTCCTGCACTCGATTTACTTCCATCGCTTGTTGTCCTCCTGCCATTGGTGGGTTTTCCACGGTTCCTAAATACTGTCCATTCCCGTTTTCCCAAGGTTGATACACTTGCGTTGGCATCCAACTACGCGTTGTCCTCTCATAGACAAGTACACTTTCCTTCACTTGTGCATACGTGGTCCGATCCGTCAACTGCAAGTGGATATGTTCCTTCAGCGGGCTTGGAATACACCTAAGTAGTGTCGAGAGTAGAATCTCTCTTGGGTAGGTCTGTCCACTACATCTCTCGTAGTCCTTCCCCAATTCCTCAAGCTTGGAAATCTGGGCTACAGAACTTACTCCAGATACAAAGTTTGGGTAGCCATGAATCGCTTGCATCAATGCGAGACTTCTACTTCGTGTACTAGGTTGGTAGATCCTAAGCGACGATTTCCACAATGCAAATCCATTTCGGGTTCCTGCGATACTGGGGTCTCTAGCATGTTGCTTTGTCGTTCCAGTAAGCCACGAACTCAACAAAGAATACAGCTTGGTAGACATGGTTTGATGTTCCGTTGAGGAAAACGTAGCAAGTATTGCATCATGGTCATCCAATGCTTCCAAGTTCTTTAAGGCTTCAGCATACCTTGGTTCTGCATAGGCTAAGATGTTGTACAATTGTTCCTTGAAGTCCAGAAAGTCATGCACTTCGGTTTTTCCTCCACCAAAGGTTGGTGGTCGTCCCAGCATTTTTACTGCTCCTTCCAATGCTTTCGACAACGTTCCTTCGTACGAGTTGGGTACTCCAGTACTTCCAGAGTGTGTCGCCAATTGGGAAATCGCGTTCGTGGTGACACGGTTGTTGTACACCAACTGAGTCAAGATGTCCGTGGTCGGGGTCATCCCGAGGTCATCTGCTTGCCCACCAAGTCCAGCATCGTCTGGGACTGGTATATCGGCTGCACCAATTGATCCTGGTGATCCATGAGCTTCCATAGCTTCTGTCCTGGCAATCAGCATCATGAACAATAGTGCTTTCAGACTACGCTTGCATCCGCTTACTTTACGTCTCCAGCGTACTGCGTGCATCAGATACGCTTTCCTTCTTATTCAGAAGCATTCAACACCTTTTTGCTTTCCTCTGGCACGAAGAGTTCTTGTCTGTTTTCTTGTCTGTACGCAGCTTCGAAGCAGCTGAAAAAGACATACTAGTACAAGTGCGGGTAGCTCAAGCGCCGTGAGTCCGGATATACCATTCGGTATCCTCTCGCTGTTTTCGCATACCTCGCTGTCTCTCTCCTTAGAGATCCTTTTCGTTGATGCCGACCTGCAGGTCATCCTCTGCCGGGTTTTCACTCTCCGACTCCTCACTGGAACTTGACATCCGGTCGTCGCTTCCAGCTTCATCTCCTCCCGGATTCTCGGTTGCAGTAGATACCTTCTCAGGTACTGGCTCAGGTACTGGATCGGGTGCTGGTTTCGGTCCTTCTTTGAGTTGCTTGTCCAACGATCCTTCTTTGAGTCTTTGGTCCAGCGTGTCACGCAACTTCTGCTTGTGATACGCCTCGTACTTCTCCCTGAGCGCTTCCTTGTCCATGGCTGGCTTTTCCTTCTTGTCCTCAGCTTTCACGTCGATGACTCCTTCTTTGTTCCAGATGTCTTGCTTTCCATCACCTGGTTTANGCTTCCTTGTCCATGGCTGGCTTTTCCTTCTTGTCCTCAGCTTTCACGTCGATGACTCCTTCTTTGTTCCAGATGTCTTGCTTTCCATCACCTGGTTTACTCGCCATACTTTTCGAGGTTGCCAAAGGTGCATCGTTTTTCTTCTTTCCTTGGTATCGCCTTGCTTCTTGTAGTCCTTCGGAGGTTCCAGGCATGGGAAGTCGTGCGGATTCTTCCTTTTGTCTTCTCTGAAGCGTTCATTGGTCTTGCTGACGCTGCCGTCGATTGCTCCGAAGTCGCACAAGCAAACAACCGGGAAGCACCTGTTGTACGGGTTTTCTTCCCGCTCTTTTCCTTCCACAACGATATTCCTGCACGGAAAGTATTTCCTGATCTTCTCCGCTGGCTGAAGTACCACCAGTGCTGGCTCGTACATGTTGTATGCAAGTCCAAACGCTTTGCAATCTTTCCTCCTCAATCTCCTCAGAGTCAGGATCTTGGGGTACCATACTTTCGCTTCCTTCTCCAGCCGGTTGCTCTTCACGAGCGGTTTCCTGCTGTGGCGCTTCTTCCATTCCGGACACTTCAAAGGATGTTCCCATGCACACACTTCCCCTTGAAGGAAATGCGGCTGCGAGTGAAACAAGTTCGCTTCCAAGTTTACTTGGCACATACATACCTGTGTCCAGAGTACTACCTGCAGCAACAAGATTCGCAACAGGTCCTGCTACATCTTCAGCTTCGCCATCTTCATACGGACTCCAAAGCTTCCAATACTTCCGAGTATACGAGATAGCTCCTTTCTCCAATACAGGTTTCTTCCGTCCAACGGATTTCCTGTCCAGCTTCTTCCGTCCCACGGGTTTCCTGGATCTTCAGGCTTACTCGCTCCGCTACCAAGTTAAACTGTACGACCCTACACGGTCACACTTTTCTCTTGAGCATTAAAGGCGCTGCACGGTTCCATCTATACATATACATGCCGTAGCCTTGGGCTCCCAAAGGGGGGACTTACCTATACAAAAAATTCAACAAATGGTGCCTAAAAACTTCTCTTCATGAACGTATTCCAACAAAATGGGTAGTCCGTAGAACACCAAATTAAGTAGTAGTAGTTGTGTCCATGGATTTCGACGAAGTCCTTCATGAAAATGAAAAGCACGATTGTCAGCATAACGTACAGCGGTGCACAGACCGATGTTCAGCAGAAGGTTGCCGCACTGAAAGAAACTGGATTGCAACATGAAGGCTGTCAGATGTGGTAGGTCCTCCAAATGCATGGTCCCGGTATTTCTGGCAGCAAACCTGCGACGTCCTCGAAACACCCGGAAATTTGAGTCCTTGTTGCGAAACGAAAGTTGTAATGTTTGTTCCTGCCACGGCTTCCCCCACTGTTCCTGAATCAGAAACAGAGTGTATGTCAAGGCATGCAGAATGCCATCATATGGAACAGAATTGAAGAATCCAATTAGGTCCTGTTGTGTCATGTTCACAGGTTCAGCAGCAGGAAAAGACATCATTGAATGCCACATGGTACGCATCACTTGCTGTACCGACAGCGTATTGAACGTCGACCCTGGTGGAAAACCACCAGCATGATTTGAAACACGCCTTTCGCCAGGAAAGCCGTCAATCGTGAATGCCAGCAATGATCACAAGCTATGATCGGTCTGGCTTTCATGAAAGCCTTGCTGGGTTTAGGTAAAATCCGTGCCACCGGTAGGGATGCAGACCATTTGCATCCCCAAGCATATCTCTGATTCCATCTGAAAAAAGATTGGAACCGGGATCTGAGATTTGACATGATGGAAGACATACCCACATTGCATCGATGAAAGACTGTAGCATCCAGAAAAGTTACATCTAGCAATTGATGAAAAGCAAAAGGACACGCCACATGAAGTGAATGTGGAAAATGATCAACCGGTGTGCAAACCAGTCCTTGGGGTCGTCCAAGATCACTCTGGATGGTGCGTAACAACTGAAGGTTCTCTGATTGTAACGCACGGTTATGCAATTGCAACTGGCATTGCATCCACTGCCGAAGTCCTGAAAGTATACGGTCAGGTAATCAGGTAATCTCCACCTGTTGCACCATAACCGTAGTTCCTTGTCGGCAATACGTGTCCATTGCTTGTCTGAAAGAAAGGTGGTGTCATTCAGGTTCAGATCTGCCAAAGGAGAGAAAGGAAGAATCTGACGCACATGTGAAAACAAGTGCTCTATGTCTCCTTTATGCCATGTCTTGCAATTGCAGTCCTGCGGCTGACCGGGTGTCCATGACCTTAGGAATGTCCTGAAGTTGAACACCGACTTCGACCAAGGACGTCCCTTAAGCTCCACCATCTTGACAGATGGAAGATGCAAAGGTGGAAAATTCACTCGTTCACGTTGCACAAGGAATCGCAGAATACACCGTACTTCTCCAGCTAGGCCATGCGCAAGGGGTGGGAGCCTAAGAGGAACATTCACGGGTGGAAAATGCCCCTTTCGAAATTCAAGAATAAGGCGTAGCTGACTGATCGCTCTGGTCCTGAAAGGTTCATCAATGACCGCCACCAACCTGCAGCGGAGATAAATGGCCTGCAAGGGTACCACATGCGAACGTAATCTGCGAGACTCTTCAAATTTCTGTACGCTGTCACTGCCCAACCGATACAACGAGAGAAAGATGTCCCTGTTGTTCCTGATGCGGGCATATGGTGCACCATGATGGTGCCTAATCAAGGCATCTGCCTTGCGGATCTTACGTGGCATCCGAAAACGAACCTGTTTGATCCTGAGTCTCTTCAAGACATCCTGAACCCAGGGATAATTCAACTGTGGTCGCATTTCCCGAATCAAAGCTGCTTCCGTGGCAAGCAATGTGAGTCCGTCAGGCTCATGATGCAGGGCGATGAGGATACCATTATAAAAATCTCGTTTGCGATAAAAGACTTTCAGAGCAGGCTCATAATGTGACAGCTTCTTTCGAACAAGCTGTATGAATTTCCTGCGGCGTGCAGACTCACGACGTTGTACCGTATCAGAAGTCGCACCAATGTACAACATAACCGACTGCAAAGTGGCTGTCACTGAAACACGAAGATACACCATGCTTTGTCGTTGATGCCATTCCCATGGGTAGTCCTCAGGAACCTGAAAATGAATCAGCAAGTCTCGGATGTAACGAAAATTGGAAAACCTAGGCAACGAGAAGGATGTCAAAGCACATGAAAAAATGTGGGACCGAACCCACATGCATCTGTCAATCACCTTGTGAGGTAGGAGCACATAAAGACTGGGGAGAATCAAAGTAAACCAATGGAGAAATGTCCTCACGAACTGTTTCCGGTTGCTTCCGGAAGCCCGTGTTCCTGCATATAGTCACTGCGTAGCAAGCAGATGTGCCCCTGCAATCAAGCGGACCAAACACTTCTCATTGAGCTTGGCCGCCAACGAAACTGCAAGACCCCACTCTACCGCAATCTTGTCAACTGGTTTCTTGCTACCATCATCCAGTTTAGCACAAGCAGCAACAAACTCGGAGGCAGCTGTGTCAATGACCTTATTCTTGCCCTTCCCCAAAGCAGTGGAAGCAAGCCATGAATTAACCCCTCGTAGAGTGTGACTGTCCAAACTGCAACAGTGGGAGTGCAATCGATACCAACCAAATCCTGTGGGGGTGGTGGTGGCGGAGGTGGAGGAGGTGGTGGCAAAGGAGCTGCCTTGCATGAAGTAGCTGGTGCAATCGGCGTCCTGGATACTGGATAAGTAGTCCTGGGAGCCGGTGGCTCCGCTCTGGTCTGCAAACCAGCACGAGAGGCTGCCAAATTCACTGCTTGATCTGCCATGTCATACAGAATGGAAGCATCAGAAGTATCTGAACTTGGCTCTACTTGCATTGCACCTGCAAGCTCCACAGCACCCAACATGTGCTGCCGTCGTCTCTTGTCTTGAAGAGCTACACCCACTGACCCTTTCGGAGTATGACCGCTTGCCTTGGGTTTGGCCTGCAGCTTAATTGACCGATCGCTGTCCTCATCCGAATGTACTTCGGAAGTCTTGGTGTTCGAGGAAGAGGAAGAAGCAACTTCCTCGTAAGCACGGGTGCGATGGTCCTGGTTGTCCTCCATATGATCCGACTGCTGTTCCTCATTTGAAACATTTGGAACGTCACGTCCTGAAGGCGGCTGAAAATCACCTGCAATTTCCATGTCCTGAAAACCGAAGTTCGGCATTGGAAGTTCTGATGGTGACGGCGCCTTTTCCTCCTCTTCAACAGGAAACAACAAGATGTCCACACCCACGACATCATCACTGGATTCCATGACCGCAAAGAAAAGCTACAAAACTAAACGTGCAGTCAAAAGCCGAGATGCTGCCAGATCCCATGAGCTGACACTATTCAACGCTCATATATCAAAGCTCAGATGGAGCACCATGTGGCTTCTAGAGCCTCTAAGGGGACCCGAGGGTCACGACAGCCCATCACCTGTGATATCGGGGCACCATTCAACAGTTTGCCCCATAGGAGCCTCCAGGCCGATCGCCTCGGGGGTTGGCCACCATCAAGCGCCGTACGCTCCATAGTCTGTCTCGAAGGAGTACGACTTGTTATGGTACAGTTTTTGGGTCGCGCAACGTACCCTGGCAGTTCGCAGGAGCGATTGTTGCCGTTGGCAATGAAGCCGACACACGGATGTTAGGTTGACACCACCACTCACGTTTTCTGGGCAAGATCTTGTAGAAGGTGATGAGATTTCCTAAGCGTCCTGGGCGCCCTGACAACGATTCAAGCACTGACATGTTACCGAGACGACATGTGAAACACAAGCTTCAGATTGCGGCAAGCATGCAGGCACTCACTCTAGTGTTGGTTTTTCCAGTGCCACAGGGGGCCCACTGGCTAATCCGAAAGCAGGTACACAGTGGTGATCGGCCACTGCATCCACTCCAGTGACTTGGCTTCGTTGGGCAAGGCTTGTCACTGGAGCCCTTGCCCCCCTGCTGCTGTACATCTTTCCAGAAACCCTTTAGCTTTACACACACACACACGGCAGCTGGCTTGGGTTCGAAAGGACTTCCGGCCGTCCAACCCCGTCGCTTTGTTGGATTGACTCTCACTCACAGCGGGAACTGCACCAGTCAACACAGGCTTACTTCCAGTAGCAGCATCACTCTGTTGCAAATCACGCCTGGTCTTCTTATGGCCGAGACAGGGGTTTACAGGAGGGCCATGGAACACAGCTCGATCGACAAACTTTTCACGCTGGCAAGTAATCAGGCTTGTTCAACTCTAGCTTCGATGGGTGTACAACGAAGCCTTGAGTTCTCAGCACGTAGCTAGAATTATCTTGCACCACCCGCAGCGAGGTCCTCCGGACAAAACGCCTGTCGTTTTGCATCCAGCTTGTCTCCAAAAATGACGGCACCGGTGGGCCTGGTTCTTTGCCCACCTCCTTGATGGGGTCCTCACTTTGGACCTCGGCCGCCTGCTCGATGGTGAAGGCATCAGTCGCTTTGTAGACGGTGAGGCCAGGTCGGGGTGTAGGGGATCTCTGGAGGCTTGGCCTTCGGTCGACCGGCAGGAGCCCCATCCGTCTTGGTCGTCCTTGTAACCGCCGGAGGGGTCGACACCACCGCCGTGTGCCGTCGACGGACTGGGGTGACCCTTCTGCTCCCTGTGGCTGGCAATCAACCTCCGCATCTCCTTCCGTGCTGAGATTCCCTGTCTGGATCTCCCGCAAAGACACCCGCCAAGGCGTCGGCGAGGTTCTCGGTCTCCTCGGCCTCGCGAAGAAGCTGCATCTCTGGCTCCGGCTGCCGATTGACCGCTTGTCCATGAAGTGCAAGCTGAAGGTCCTCGAGGGCCTCATCCCTCAGACGCTGTTGCTCCAGCATGTCCTCGTGATTGGCTTTGATCTTGGACAAGTAGTGGGAGCGTTCTTTCCATGAAGTTCTCCTTCATCTGTAGCTCCACCAATTTGCCTTCCAATGCCTCCTTCTCCCCTTCGCCCTTCCGCAGTCTTGCGAAGGCCATCTTCTGCACGGACTTGGCGAGGTCGCTCTTCTCCGTCCCACTCTCCACCCATTGCCATAGCATCCGTAGCACGTCTTGTCTGAGAAGGGCAGGGCTTGTTGGCGACTTCCATCTCCTCGAACGAAAGGAAAGACGGTCCCTCGTTCTTCTGTTCCTTCTGGCGACGGGCCGGGGGTTGCTTGTCCTTCCCATAGCGCTTGGTATGCCATGATGCCTGTGGCCATCCAGAGTAGCCGTTCCGTTGTTGAGGCCATTGTCCTTGGTGATCCTTACCTCGACCCATGGAAGCTCCTGGTAAACAGCGTGGTGGTTTGAGAGGACCACCAAGTCCCTGACCAGCGGCCTGGAGCCACTAGCTCGAGCAGAGCGCAGCCTGCGCCTGGCTTTAGCACGGATGGCTCGCAGCTTGCGATGCCAAGTGGGCGAAGAAGGATGGTGTCTTAGGGAAACCTGTCTACGTGCACTAAGTGCACACGGGGCAAAGCAAAGCTGACCAAGCTGTCGGGTCGCTCGATGCCAGCCCTGCATACATACATACATACATACATACATACATACATACATACGTACGTACGTACATACATACATACTGAAAAATATAATATAACATCACATAATACCATAGAATAGAAGAGAAGAGAATAGAACATAATATGATCTAGTATAATGCAATATAATATAATGTAATGCAATAAAATCTATTGCAGTATAATACAACAAACTAAATATATTAAAATAAACTGCAATATAACAGAGTATAAGATTATATAATGTAAAGATATTATAGAACATGATTTCATAGAATAGAGTAGAATAGAATAGAATATGATATAACATAACATCATGAAGTATACCACACTACTTTATGATATCATAAAATATACCAGAACATAATATAGCATGATATAATATAGTATCATATATAACACTATCATAAAATAAGATAACATAGCATAACATAACAATATAAAATATAACATAACATAACATTATATAATATAACATAACATAACATGACAAGATGTCATATAACATAACATAACATAATAGAATAGAATAGAAAAACATATTTGTATTACCTACTATATATTATGAGTTTTATATTCTGCCTGACATATCTTACATACTACAGTATATCGGAGAGCTGGGGCCCAGGCCTTCGTGGTCTTGCGCGTTCTCGGCGCAGCACGCGGGAAATGGGGCAAGGGCTTTGGGTTTGAGGTGAAGGGGTTCTGGATCTACCGAAGCTGTAGAAGCTTTGGGCCGGACAAGGGCTTCTTCGCTCTGGGTGGAAAATGGCCACAAGATAGCTGGCGCTTGGAAGTGTTGCCAAAACGCCTCACGAAACGCTCCGTGCCGGTTGATGCCTTTTGGGTCCCCTATGGTCCCCTTGGGTCTGCCCTTTATGCTCCTTGGCTCTTGTTTGCCTCTTCGTCCGCACATCTTGCATTTGCATGCAGTGANAAACGCTCCGTGCCGGTTGATGCCTTTTGGGTCCCCTATGGTCCCCTTGGGTCTGCCCTTTATGCTCCTTGGCTCTTGTTTGCCTCTTCGTCCGCACATCTTGCATTTGCATGCAGTGAGGAAGGGCGGGAGGACAGGGTGAAGCAAACATGAGCATGTCAATTTCATTGCAGAAAGGGGCCGCTGGGCGAAAGGCCTTGACAAGCCTTGTGATGCTGGTTAACCCGAAACCCTGAACCCTAGATGCTACACCCTGAACCCTGAACCCTGATCCCTAAACTTGAACCCTAAACCCCTAAACCCTGTCAACCCCTAAACCCGAAACCCTGAACCCTGAACCCTAAGCGCTAGCTAGGGGCCCGGCAACATCCGCACCGTAAGCGAGGAGTGGCTGAATCACCTTCGACTTCCCTTCGCTTGCTGCCAAAAGCAGCGGTGTTTGGCCTCGGAAATGGAAGCGGCTTTTGTTAGGGCTTATACAGGACTGTGTGACTTTATCTGAGAAGTCTACTAAGGATTTTACTATGCTACCTGCTTTACTGCTGTCTTGGACATCCAGGAAGATGCTTGGGACTGTTGGAGCTATATGGGAGTTTCAGCGAATATGGGACCCGTATATAGAACCCCACTTGCTAGGATCCTAATTACAAGAACTCCTCTACAGAAGGTACGCCGAATTTTTTGAAGCTTCCAGGCTAGAATGAACGACATCCCACATGATCCCTCCTGAGCTGAGTCTCCGGCCAAAGTTGTCCGCTTGATCCTGAGTTGGAGCAGTTGTGGGGCCTGCAGACTCAAAGTAGGGCTTCGGAGTATAGTAAACGATAATGACGAATAGGGGTTTCGGGCATTAGGGTTATGCCTGGTCTTCCCGGCAGGGCTTGACACAAGCGGTTGTCGTAGGGGAGGACCAGGGTTTTCGGCTGTCACTATCGTAAACTTTGTCGTAAACATGAAGATCCTCTTGCATATGTTGATGCAGTTTTGCGGTCCGTCGCTCGAAGGCCCTATGACCACTCGGCTAAATAGACTACATCCTCGTTCCAGTTCTGCCCGGGAGTTGCTAGGGCTCCAAGCCACGGGCGCACGGGCGGCCAACAGTTCTTTCACCATCTCAACGTAGCCTTTCTTCGCTGCCACCAGCAGCGGCGAGCTTCCAACTCAGCTGGGGAGGCGGAAGTGTACATGATGCACGGTATACTCACATGGTCTACTCTCATGATGAGCTTTCGTCGTCCGAGGAAGTGCTACTGAATAGGATGCAAAATACAAAAGGCCGGAATTATCCACCGGCATGAAAGTTCGGGACACAGGACTCTCGGAGGAGTCTAAGGGGGAAGTACGTCTGGCTAAGGCTTCTCAACATGAAATTCGACGAACCGTCGGTCCGGCTCAGTACTATCTAGTATACTATCATGGAAGACTCATGGGCTTTACCTCCGCCTCAGCCCAGCTGAGNGTACGTCTGGCTAAGGCTTCTCAACATGAAATTCGACGAACCGTCGGTCCGGCTCAGTACTATCTAGTATACTATCATGGAAGACTCATGGGCTTTACCTCCGCCTCAGCCCAGCTGAGCGCCTGACCACATGGGTGACAGTCAAGAGAAATCCGGCTGGCCTGGTTGAAACAGCGACAGGGGGTCTCCAGATTTGGAGACATTGCAAGCTGTGAAGGCGAGGTGTAAGCCAAAGGACATGGAAAAATTCCAGAATTTCCAGAACACCGGCTGGAAACCAAGAAAGCGACGGAACAGCTGGGTTCAGCGGCATCTTCTGTCTAGCAACCCTACTCCCAGCGCCAGTCAGTACCCAAAAAACCGCATCTTCTGACATATCTGCGGAGGTCTTAAGCAGTTCTGTCTGGTCTGGCGTCAGAAAGGCTGGGCCCCCGACCAGATTTGGCTTCTT
>BGNK01004781.1:9554-23650 GCA_003297005.1 Symbiodinium sp. clade A Y106 | reverse complement strand
AGAACATTTCAG
The DNA here is from genome assembly GCA_003297005.1 of Symbiodinium sp. clade A Y106. Lineage (NCBI taxonomy): Eukaryota > Dinophyceae > Suessiales > Symbiodiniaceae > Symbiodinium > Symbiodinium sp. clade A. The sequence continues at coordinate 23,638 of BGNK01004781.1, read as the reverse complement.
CAAAAGCCCAAGGCACTCTGTTGAGGTTCTTCTTGGTTGCATCGTTCATCCGGTAAGCCTGCCGAGGGACACCAGCACAGCCGGACACTAAGCCACGGAAGCCACACAAGCCAGACCTCGCACCCAGCTCCAGCAGGGGGCTGCGGCGCGGGTCGGGGACGTGGCGGCGGGCTTGGGCTGCTAAATGGCCCAAAGCCGTCAGCCTCCTGCACAGCTCCCAGGTTCAATTAGGGTTTAAGGATTTAGTGTTTAAGGATTTAGGGTTTAGGGTTAGTTTAGGAACCCTAATTCACGAACATTCCCCTTTAATAGGATTACTGCTTGAGTGGTAGGTTGTAATGACGGGTACAACGACCCTGGCAACTGCTGTTGACTCATCCTAATATCATCCTTAGTGCGAGTCCTGTTATCCAGGTTCTTCTTTCTTGTCTACTCATTACGATTCTTCCCATACACATTGTACTGTTATACTACTACTATTACTACTAGTACTACTAGTACTACTAGTACTACTAGTACTACTAGTACTACTAGTACTACTAGTACTACTAGTACTACTAGTACTACTAGTACTACTAGTACTACTAGTACTACTAGTACTACTAGTACTACTAGTACTACTAGTACTACTAGTACTAGTACTAGTACTACTAGTACTAGTACTACTAGTACTACTAGTACTAGTACTACTAGTACTACTAGTACTAGTACTACTAGTACTACTAGTACTAGTACTACTAGTACTAGTACTAGTACTAGTACTACTAGTACTACTAGTACTACTAGTACTAGTACTAGTACTAGTACTAGTACTAGTACTACTACTACTACTACTGCTACTGCTACTACTACTACTACTACTACTACTACTACTACTAGTACTGGTGGTACTACTACTAAAACTAGGACGACTACGACTACCACTACCACTACCACTACTTCCCATACGAATACTACCACTACATACCACTACCACCACCATTGCCACGACCACTACTACTACTACTTCTTCTACTTCTACTACTGCTGCTACTACTACTACTACTACTAGCCACCCCCCCGCCCAATAGACACCCTAACTGCGACAGTTGCAGAGACTCAAGGGCTCAGGCTCCATGTCTGTGACAGCTGTAGAAGCTGCAGAGGCTCAGTTTCCTTAACTGTCACAGCCGGTGAAGTAGCAGAGGCTCATGCCCCAAAACTGCGACAGCAGCTGGAGTTGCAAACTCGACGTGCAAGAAACTGCTAAAACACAGGTGGTCGGATAGTACGCAAACGCTGCAAATACCGCGCAAAACGCAGGTGCTGCCAAGAAGGTTTTAACACTCCTAAAACCTGAAGTGCAACATCTTCCAAACATCAAAACCAAAGATGCCAGCTGTACGCGGGAGGGGCTCGCCAACACCCCTAAAGCCCAGACCTCGGCGCAGGAGTGTTTGCTTTTGAAGTGGTGTGTGGCGTGTGCGCGCTAGGGTGTGAAAAAATTGTTCGGGGTGTCCGCGAAACAGTGTCGTGATCATCCCCGAAAAAGCTTCCCCGCAACCAATTTCGAGTTATTGCCGAAAGCCTCCGAAATCCCAACGTCGAGTCGCAACGTCCAGAAGTAGGTTTGGTGACGATATACAATGGTCCGACATCACGAAAGTACTGTAAATACCGAGTGAAACGGCTCTTCTGGAGATATTCTTCGAGGTGTCTGCGTAACAATGTCGTCATCATCCCCCCCCTCCCCCCCCAACCCACCCAAAAAGCAAGTCCAAAATCCGAAGCTCGAGTTTGCAAACTCGACAAGTCGATTTTGAGGCTTCATAGACGAAAGTGCTGTAAATACCGAGTAAAATGGATGTTGTCTTAACATGGCCAAGAGCAAGTGTAGTTGCTAGGGGGGGTGCCTACTACTACTACTACTGCTACTGCTACTGCTACTGCTGCTACTAGTACTAGTACTAGTACTAGTACTAGTACTAGTACTAGTACTAGTACTAGTACTAGTACTAGTACCAGTANCTGCGACTGCGACTGCGACTGCGACTGCGACTGCGACTGCGACTGCGACTGCGACTGCGACTGCGACTGCGACTGCTACTGCTACTGCTACTGCTACTGCTACTGCTACTGCTACTGCTGCGGCTACTGCTGCGGCTACTGCTGCTGCAACTCGTCAAGTGCAAACCTCTTCGTACTGCCATGACCCACACAGCTTGACACACTGTTTCCTCAACCCATGATCATGTACTTTTGTTTCCGGGAGAACCTGCCCCGAACTCTCGGAGAATTGAACTCCTTCATTGCAGGGACTAGTGGTCGCACCCAGACATGCTGCGAACGAGCCTAGTCGTGTAGACAATACCATTTCCGAAGAACCGAATCAAATCCCCTCCCACAACCACCCAAAGACCCCCTCCTTGCGGCTTTGGAGGTCGCCCTCCGCAGCCTGAAGCGGGGTAGATGCCAAGGCACCCAATTTGAAATTGGGGGGGACCATCTCTCCAATATCTTTATTCTTCGTTGAACATCACCTGTCCATACCACGCCGCAGCTTCTCCGCTCTGGGCACTTCGAGGCTTGAGGTTATGCGGCTTAGGGAATTTGGCGTTCGTAGTTTCATATATTGGCTCCAAATCCCATCGCGTGACAAACAGCATGAGTGCAACTGCAATGCATCTGACTCACGCAAGGTCCATTCCGTTCGCTTGCAGGAGCTGTGTGGCGAGTTCGCGTCAACTCGTTGACCCAAACCCCCCACAGCTTCAAGCGAGAAAGCTCGTCCTGCCCCTCCAGGATTACAAAGTCAGCACTTTACAACACCTTGAATCTGTTGTTGAATGAGTTCGGCACCGAAACCTAGAAGCTAGGTGTGCCAAATGCAAGTTGCAATGCTCGGGATTGAAGCCGACCTCCGGCGTTTACGGCTTATGGAGTTGGCATGCTTGGCTCCACGAGTCGGTTCCAAGGTCTACGAGGGGTTTAGGGGTTTAGCGGTTTTAGGGGTTTAGGGTTGAGGGTTTAGGGGTCCCGCGCTGCCATCTGAGACAAGCAATCAATATATATATATATATATATATATATATATATATATATGATCCCGGTTCGGCCGCNGTGGTGTGGTGTGGTGTGGTTGTGGGTTGCTTCCCCCCTCCCTGTGGTGTGGTGTGGTTGGGGTGTGGGCTTTGGTGGTCCCCCCCTTCCCGCGCTGTGGCGTGGTGTGGGTTGGGTAGTGCCCCCCTGCATCCAAACTCTGCCCCGAAGCCCTAAACCCCTAAACCGTAAAGCCCCTGAGCCCTGAAGCCCTGAACCGTAAAACCCGAAGCCTTTAACCCCTAAACCCTGAACCCGATTTTTTGGGAGCCTCCAAGGCGTCCTGCCTGGCAGCCTGGGAAGGAGCGAAACAGTGGGCCGAAGGGCAGGTCTCTGGACTTGAGTTGGGGTTTAATGGTTTAAGGGTTTAGGGAAGTTTAGGGCCTAAGTTTAGGATTTAGGGTCTAAGGTGTCTTCTTGCGCAGCGGCTGGTAATCCATGCTAGGATAGCGCCACCTCACACCAGGGTTTGTGGGTGGCGGCACATTACGCGTACAGCGACCTCGCGTGCATGTGTCATAGAACTCGGAGAAACCACAGGCAACCCCCCAAACCATTTCCTGTTAGGGTTTAGGGCTTACGCCCTCAATTCCCACACCGAGCAGACAGGGGCAGACCTGGCGGGCCAGGAAGGCCAGTAAGGCCAGGGCCAGGAGGCCGGGCCAGGCTGGCCAGGGGGTAGGCGGGGCAAGGATGTCAGGGTGGCCGGCAAGCGATGGCAAGCGTTTTGGCTGGGTCTCCCCAGATCGGGCTGTATTCGACCATTCCTTGGCCCAGTGCGGGTGTAAAGGCTGCCGGGCATCTTCAGTGTCTGGGCACCCAGGTTTGGGTGGGAACGGCCCAAGAGGGCTGGGTGGGAATTTAGGGTTTAGGGTTTAGGGTTAGGATTTAAGGTTTAGGGTTTAGGATTTGGGGTTTAGGGTTTGGGATTTAGGGTCTAGGGTGTAGGGCTTAGGGTTTAGGGTGTAGGGCTTGAGGGTGACTTCTACGTGTCGAAGCCCTCGTTGAAGTTCATACGGGTGATGATTGATTTTTAATCCTGCATTACCCATAATAAGGAATATACCATAATTCCATAATTCTCATAGTCTAGGGTCACTAAGGTATGCAGGATTTATATCAGCAACCATATCGTTCAGAGTTGGGAAGGACTTCTTCCGAGGACCCAGCTGAGCGCCCTCCCTCCGCCACAGGCAGCAAAAGCAAGGCCAGCAGAGACAGGTGAGCCGCCTTTCACTGGGTTCTTGTTAAGGAATTTAGTTTAAGTTATCATAGTAGGGATCTATAGTACATAATATGTTTCTATGTTATGGTAGCCTTTGACTTTCGAGTTTGGCGTTGGGGAAAATCCACGCAGGAGGAGTATGCAGCGGTTTCTTTAGGCTTTCGGGTTTGGGCTACTGTCCCCAGTGCAGGTGGCACCAAAAAGCTGCCTGATCAACAACACAAAAAAGCAGAAGGACTCAGGAGAATGTGGGGAACGGCAGCGATTACCACGGGCACTACATAGGAGTCCGCCTTCACGACTCTACGGTCGATCGTCGGGGATTCCATATTGTTGAAGCTGACAAAATCTCAATATCATTATTCTCGATGCTTCAGCACCTCTGCCGGTCGATTTGCACGAACTTCGGACGAATATGCTCGTGGCGCCATTAACATGCCCTAGTCCGAGTAAGTCTTTGTCCGCGAACGAAGAACTGTTGTTGCTAGATATTGTCTCAGGGGCATCCATATAAGGTTCAGACACGGCCTTTTTCTTGCTAGCCTGCTAGCTGCACACCGAAAACGTCACCCACACTCAGCCCGCAGCACGCATCACGGAATTGCGCAGTAAGTTGGGTTGGGCTGACTGGAAGGGCTTGAGAATACTTGCGAGGTGGCTGCACGGAAGCGCGGAAGCTGCGGCCGTGGATTGGAGAGATGAGCTCTCATCTTGCAGATCTTCCCGGTAAGAGATATTTGTGGAGAAAGTGCGAGCCCGCATGATCTGGAACAACAACAACAACAAGAAGAAGAAGAACAAGAACAATAGTAATCATAAGTGCGTGAGGGTTTGGTATCGATGATACTGTATGTTGTAGTCGCTCACCTCACCAGAGCTAGGTTTTGTTGTTTGGTTGCCCTTGACGAACTGCTTGGTAACCTCTCTCTCCACTGTAATGAATAACCCAAGCTCCTCACGCAGGCAAGCTCGAGACACTTTTCTCGCAACGCAAGCAAAGGTCGAGATCTCTGTGCGCGGGATCGCTCAAATCCTTTCTAGGTCAACACAGGCACACTAGTTCAGCTAGTTGGCATGTGGTTTCATGAACTTGAGCCAAAGTTGCATAGAATGCAGAGCATAGTGTACTGATAGCCTAGCATGGTCCGGATTCGGTGCCATGCGTAAGTTCTGAACATTGTGAGACAAGATCCGCGAAGCGGAGTCTTGCTCTATGTACATGACGAATCATGACATATGGTGACATAGCTCAAGTCGCGATACCTACGATTGGACTAAGCATCTTCGCACTCACTTTTTCCGCGCCCTTTGACGTCCTGCGAAGGTAGTGTGAAAGGGAACCCAGCAGCCCAAGCTGCCACTGAAAAGAGAAGCGAAGCCATATCGCGATTAGCCCAGTTGATCGGTGATCAAAGGGGCTAATCGGCTAATCCTTTCCAGAAAAAGGCCGACGACGGGTGTGGCAGGGCGGGAGCTTGAGCAAGTAGGACACGGTACGTTCGGAGCTTGATGCTTAAGAGACAAGCATCTTCGCACTCACTTTTTCCGCGCCCTTGACGTCCTGCGAAGGTAGTGTGAAAGGGAACCCAGCAGCCCAAGCTCACTGAAAGAGAAGCGAAGCCATATCGCGATTAGCCCAGTTGATCAGTGATCAAAGGGGCTAACAAATAATCCTTTCCAGAAAAAGGCACCATTTCCAAGCCAGGGCAGAACTCATCAAACTATACTCAGCACCCATTCCTTGCGCGAGTGGTCGGTTGGCCTGTAAACCAATAGTACCACGCCCTGCGAGGGACCAAAGATTGCTCCAGAAAAATTGCACGGCGAAGAATCCATGAAAAGGAATCTGCAAGTTCCTCAACTAGCTTGCGAGCCTGAAGAGGGAGCTGAGGGACATATGTAATCGCAGCAATCTCTTGCAAAAATATATCTCCATTACCTTTCCAGACTACCAGCGACCTCTTCTGCGGACCAGTCCAGCATTCTCAGTCTGAGCCATCATCCAAGTCGCGCCTCCGGGCCTCAGCGAGGCTAAGTCGAAGACCGGCTGGCCTCCTTCCAGGAGGGAAAGTCTCGTGAGGATGGCCTTAAGGCGACGACGCAGAACACCATCTGAAAAAGGCCACAGTTTGGCAGCAGCAGGGAGAGGCCCAAAAACTGTCGCCAGCAATTCCACAATATCCTGAGGATCAACACGGGCAGCCTGGTGACGAGCAGCCCTGCCTCGAGTTTTAGGCGCACGGATCTGCAACAAGGCGTGACGAGTACCCGGGGCAGCGTCGTCCGGTAATACCAAGTCACGCCTAGAAGCGTTCAGAACCTCGCCTATCCTCAAGAGTCCAGTCCAGGTCAAGCCAAAGATGGCTGCCTCAGCCGCCCATCCCCAAAGAAGAGCAACACTGATAACTGCAAGGAGGATTGTCCTTGGCATAGCCTTATGGTGGATAGTTGGTTCTTCGGTGAGCCAAGCGAAAGCTAGATCCCACGGCCTCGTAAGAGATCTCCGTATAGAGGGCCTAAGGCTCGCAGCAACATTGATAGTTTCAGAGAACTTATAGTAGGCTTGGCCCGACCTGAAAAGGTACTGGCCATAGGCTACCAAAGCCTCGCTAATCTGTTCTGTCTGATCCCAAGAAACAGCGAGAAGGTCGGCGAGGGAGCGGCGCTGTCGTTCAACAAGCCAATGTGAAAAGGATTCAGCAAGCTTGGCTCTGTTGCTCCTGGTGACAGGTCTGACAATCCTGTCAGGTTCAAGAAGCAATGACGAGCGCCTCTGCGCCCGATCAATATCAGCTGGTGTCTGTGGGGCAGGAGCGGCCATGGCAATGCTAGTTACAACCCCGAACACCCTGAACCAAAGGAACCAGCCCTCACCAGGGAAGCCAATGGAGGAGTCAAAGTCGAAGTGACAAAGGCGGGCAAAAGGCTGGAAAAGAGCAGGGAGCAAACGCGGGAACAGAAGTTCCTGAAGACAGGGCCAAAGTCAGGCCAAGGAGAAAAGATGATGCTGAGCAGGAAACGCCAGCAAACACCAAAGCGGGAGCCAGGCCCAAAGGAGTGACGGGTAAAGCCAAGGTAGGGCAGGCAGGAGAGCGGACACACGCGACCCGTAGTGACAGAGGAGAAGGAACCTTCACCAGGCAAGCCCCAAGTCGAGTCAAAGTCGGGGCCAGGAGGATCCGAGGCGATGGCAAGGCCAGGAGAAAAGCGGCGTGCGGAGAAAAGCTTCAGAGAAGCCATTGTTAACCGCAAGCAGCACAAGAAAAAGCCTGGACCACGAAGCCAAAGGGCGCCGAAAACGGACACGTCCAAGTTGGTGAAGCACTGGCAGGGGCAACAAGCGATGCAAAGCAACCGCACAGGGCTTTCTCAAGTCAACCAGCCTTGTCGGGTCATCGGCTATGAGCCGCGTAGGCGCAAAAGCAAAAGCCGGGAAAAGGTCAAAAGCGACTTGTTGTGCCATGGCACGACGAAGGCCCGGTTGTAAAGCAAGTGAAGTCGACCTGCCCTTAGCTGAGGAAGCCTTTGCAACCGAGCTGTCAACAAACACGGTGAAGCGAGAGCCAGGGGCTTCAACGGCGAGGTCACGCTCAAGAATGCCGATAGTACCTAGCTCAAGAGTGTTTATGTGTGAAGTGCCTCGCCAGGGCACAACCCGGTTTACTTTCCAGTCAAGCACATCGTTAATGACAACACCTTCAAGGCCTGGGCGAGCGTCGTCAAGAGTGTCCCTGAGAAGGCTATGCTCGAGGGACCGTGCAATTTCCTCAGCAAGGCCAAGAGGAAGGGGGTCAAGTAGTTGCAAAGGGCCACTGGCAGCAGCGGCAGCACATCCACAGCCCGCTGCACAAACTCTGCGAAGACCATCACACTTAACATGCCCAGCAAGCCCGGAGACTCTGCGCCACCCGGGTCCACTATGCTGGCACAGGTCAAGCTGAAAGGCTGCGGCATCACGAGCGGCGGCAGATAGCCAAGGGCGGCTGGTACTTAGAGGATCATGGGACTTAGTAAGTAGGTTATAATTGGGGTTACAAGTCCCCTAAGTGGGGTTATCCTAATTATAACCTACTTATAACCTTAATTACTAAGTCCCATGAGCCTTTAAGTACACAGAGGAGAGCGCGCCTGGGCCAAGGCAAAACACGGTGCTCCGAGGTCGAGGGCAAACCGAAAACACAGTTTCACACTTACGCAGGCTCGTACTCTTTTTGCGCGCGAAGCACGAAGTCCTTGTTTTTGCACTTTGTGCAGGGGGTGGGTGGGCGGGTCACCCTTTGAGCCAAGAGCCTACGGAGGTGAAACACTACGCACGCGAAGCTAGGCTACCACGTTTCACACTCACGCAGGCTCGTACTCTTTTTGCGCGCGAAGCACGAAGTCCTTGGTTTTGCACTTTGTGCAACCTCCCCCCATTGACCCATTGCCCCTCCACAAAAGGGGTGTCGGTCGCGAAACGCGACACGACTAGGGCAAAGAGCCAACGGGTTTGCGGACTCACTTGCTAGGGAAGCCCTTGACCGGTGTCATATCGGCCAGGGCCACGCGCGCCGCCGTAGAAGATGATGCCTTCCTGGAGGTCCACAGGTAGGCCAAAAATTCATTTGAATTCCACCTCCCCCAGGAGCGCAGGACGTAGGAGTCGGAACCTCCGGCCCACATTGCCGACGCTCCTCCAAAACGCAAGGAGTGTGGCGTGTAAGCCTGGGCGTCCTCTCCCAGCGAGGCTGCTATGGTTTGCAGCGCTCCCTGTAAAACTACTGACGCTAACTGCCAGAAACGAGACCATTCTTGCATCATTTACAAGTGCGGGGGCGACCACCCGGTCAGCAAGTGTCCTTTGAAGCCCAAAAACCTGTGACTCGAGGACTATGCGAACGGCAGTAGCCCAGGATGTCGAAATGCAGGTTCCGATGCAGCCTGCGGTTGCAGCCTCAGACCTGTCGTTGTCGAGTGAAGGATTGGATCCTACACCATCAGCGATGGTTGCTGACAGTTTTGATGCAAGTGGCGCGACCCAGTCTCAGCCACACGGCTTTTCCACCGAAGCTCCGCTTCCCACGTGCGAGCCTTCTCCCGAGGAGGTTTTTCATCATTTTGATCCTCAGGCACCTGTCTCTGAAGGAGACCCAGGTGCTTCGGGGCCGACAGGCCCCACTCGTGCCGTGTTACAGTGCTTCGCGGGCCAGGCGCATTTTGCCTCGGACTTGATCAAGCAGGGTTGTTGTTCTTACGGAGAGGATGGCGTCAAGCACAAGTCTGCTATGGCGCCGGTGTTGCAGATGGACCTGTCGTCCAGGACGGCGTGCGACTCAGTCCTCACATGGTTAGATCAGCAGAAAGTGGCGGGAGTCATGATGTGCATCCCCAAACATGGCGCGGAACCGCTCATGCACTACGGCATTCATCTATGCCGTTATTGCAGGCTGCATGGAAAGAGATCTGCCCCTCCCACACTTTTCATTTTGGCAGGGCTTGGAGCAGCTCCCTCCAACACAACGACCGCCCCACCGGGTGGAACTCGAGTGGCGCCAATGGATGGTACGAGAACAGGTCGTAGCTTGATCATGTCTAACATGCCTGAAATAGTCACTGTACGCAGAGATGCTCTGAGCCCACTTCTCGCTCCTCGTCTCAAACCGCCACTGCTGCAGGGTACCCGACGGCTTTCGCCACTGCTCTGGCTGAGGTATTCGTTTCAGGCTTGACTGCGCGGCGGTTGCCGTGCCTGAATCCAGCTCGGATCAATAAAGCCGTGCGAGTGGCGGCCATGAGCCAGCCAAGAGGCGCTTTGGCTGAGGTTGTGCCAGAGTGGAAGCTGGTGGTCTACGTTCTTCTTCCCTGCGAGATGGTAGGGGACCCCTTCGCGGGGGCCAAGCGCCTCCCTTCTGTCGCGGACTCCCCGCAACTTCAGCAGGAGATGAAACAATTATTTGGTGCTTCGGTCCTACGAGTAGGGATCCCTTGGGACCCCATCGAATTCATCGGGAAAGCTGGAAAGCTTGGTCACCCTTTCCACCAATTGTCTAAGAGCAACAAACCGCTAGAGGAATTGATTGAACAGCTGGTGCACAAACCTAGTGCAGTGAGATCGCGGAGAAAGAACTACATCGACCGATGGGCTAGAAGAGCCAAAGAACTGCAGCAGAGGAGGCAAGACTGAAAGCGGGCACGTCAGAACATCGCAGAAAGATCCTCGATTCGAAACGCATTCTTCTTTTCAAAGAGATGCTTGAAGATATCAATTACGATGACATGGGAGTGGTCCAGGAATTCGTTGATGGCGCGACTTTGACTGGATACATCCCAGTTACTGGTGTGCTGGATACGAAGCTCAAGCCAGCTAGAATTGACATTGAGCAGCTCATGAGTATATCCGACCAAGTGAAGCAACAGATCCATTCGCGAACTATTTCGAGCGGAGACCGCGACGTCGACAAATTACTGTGGGACAAAACCATGGAAGAAGTCGGCAAACGACACTTGTGTGGTCCTTACGAGTTTGAGTCCTTGCCCAAGGACTGTCTGGTGAGCTCTCGCTTTCCGATCATACAAGGGGATAAGTTGAGACCTATCGACAACTACTCTTCTAGTTTGATCAACGAAGCTTCTCGGCCCGAGCTGTTGCTGCGAGTCTGGGTGGGCGGACGCGCGTAGCTGTAGGCAGTGCGTAGGTACATGCATGGTTTTCAGCTGACGTCGGTGCCTCTGACTCACATCTGTTCGTTGCGCATGCTTTTCGTGTGGATTTTGCTTGGCATTTCCTCATTTTGGTCAGTTTTACGCGATTTACATCACGACAGTTTGCACATGGCAAGTGACGTCACAGATGCAGCAGTTACTTTTGACAATGGCATGGCCGCTCCGGTCCCAAATCCGGAGACCGAGTATGAGGAGAGCACTTCTTTTCATGATTTCGGTAGAAGCGAGGGTTGGGGGCCCCGCCGAGCCTCTGGGAACGGGGATGTACATGATGATCAGGACCTACGTGACCCCGTGAAAACAGGCGAATTAGGCCGACCTTGCGGCAAACCTTTTTCCTTTTACAGAAAGCGAGCTTTCAAGCGTGCTGTGGCCAGGGCCAAAGTTCATGGCACGACTCAGTACAGAGGACAGACTTGTGATTTACATANAGGCCGACCTTGCGGCAAACCTTTTTCCTTTTACAGAAAGCGAGCTTTCAAGCGTGCTGTGGCCAGGGCCAAAGTTCATGGCACGACTCAGTACAGAGGACAGACTTGTGATTTACATACACTCATGGGACAATATCAGACCGGCGCTGAGCAGACATGCAGTCGCACACACAGGAACGCGGCGACTACCAGTGCTGGCTCGGCATCGGCATCGCAATTTTCACTTTCCTGTGTTTCTTGGAACTGTGGTGGTCTCAGTAATCTTAAGGATGAGTTGTTTACCTGGCTTGATGAACATCCTTATGACATCGTCTTTCTGCAAGAGACCTGGCACAGGCAACAGATGGACTTTGACACCAGGGGCTATCATTACATCGGCTCGGGGATTGGCACTGAAGCCAAGCGTGCGCACGCAGGTGTCATGACATTGCTGCGCGCTTCTGTGTTTCCACAAGAGTACATCAGATTTCATGATCCGGTAGCTGGTCGTCTTCTACATGTACGGGCGTGGTGCACAGGTGGCTGGGTNACATTGCTGCGCGCTTCTGTGTTTCCACAAGAGTACATCAGATTTCATGATCCGGTAGCTGGTCGTCTTCTACATGTACGGGCGTGGTGCACAGGTGGCTGGGTGGATACTGTCAATGTCTACCAATATGCGTTGGCCACTCAAGCTGAGCAGGTTCAAATTCTGCAGAAACGGACAACCTTGTGGACAGCGCTACGTCACACACTTGGACACATTCCGCAGGGTAGCACTCTTATTTCGGCTGGTGACTACAACTGTAGTATTGAGGCCTTAAAGCACCATGCAGGTCCTGGCATGATTGCTCCGAGTACACCTTCGCCGGATGCGGAGGACCTGATGGCCATCACTCAGGATTTTGCTCTTGTTGCGATCAACACCTATAGCAGGAAGAACAGCTACACCTACATCCATGAGGGCTATCAGCCGGCGCGGCGCTCCTTCATAGACTACATGTTTGTACGCCAGCNTCAGGATTTTGCTCTTGTTGCGATCAACACCTATAGCAGGAAGAACAGCTACACCTACATCCATGAGGGCTATCAGCCGGCGCGGCGCTCCTTCATAGACTACATGTTTGTACGCCAGCGTAAGCTGCAAAACTGGCATACTTCGGGATTGGCAGGTTGCGAGATGGAGAGCTGGTGGACGACATCTCCCAGTCTGGGCTCGCCTTGCCATTCGAAGGTTTCGCACTCAGACCTGGCCGACGATTATGTGCAGCAGGTAGGTGTGGCCTTGCAGGAGGTTGACAGCTATGAGCCCAAGGCCCTGAATAAACTGCTACCGTTCACCGACTTCCAGAACTCTTGAAGGGCTTTGGCCTCCTCCGCTGGCGTAAGTAGCTTGCCATCCCTCGACCGCAACTGAGCTCTTTTCCGGGCGTGTTTGGGGGCAACCTTACGAACAAGATCAAACAGCGCCTGACTGCATCCTGAGCGCGAGTGCGCATCCGCTTCCTGCAACAGTTGAGCCAACCTGATCCGGCGTTGTTGACGTGAATTCTTCTGAACCAATCTGTGCATCTTTAGGAAGCTGGCCCGATGGCGCCATGCTTGCATCATCATGCGNGTTGAGCCAACCTGATCCGGCGTTGTTGACGTGAATTCTTCTGAACCAATCTGTGCATCTTTAGGAAGCTGGCCCGATGGCGCCATGCTTGCATCATCATGCGCAGACGCCCATGCTGACCCCGGGATGCTGCCGAGGACCTGCGCATGCGACGGTAGTGCCTCCACATGTCCTTGATGCTCCCAATGTGCTGCTCGCCAGTCCAAGGTGGAGGCAAGCTCGGTGGTCGTGCTCCGGGTACCACCCTTTGTAGTGGCACAGCTTCGAGCTACAACATCTTGCAGGTGGACATCGAGCAGGCTCTTCAGGAGCTGCAGATCAAAAAGGCGGCGCCGCCACACTGCGCGCCTCATGCGTTCTGGAAGCTCGCCTCTTCTCCTATTGCTGCGTTCATGGAACAGCAGGTCTTCAGGGAGTGGCGTGAGACGCAGGCATGGGTCCCAGATGATTGGTCGGCCGCATGGCTTGCTTTCATTCAGAAAGTTGGTAAGGCCAACAACGATCCTTCTGCACTGCGTCCCATTGCTCTCCTGGACCCTATGGGCAAAGCGGTTAGCGGCGTGCTCAAAAGGCACCTTGAGCCATACTTGTTGAAAGAAAACCTGCCGCTCTTCGGCTACCTGGTCAATCGTTCTCCTCAGCAGGCGCTCACCTTGGTTTATGCACATTGTGACCGAGTTCGTGCAGCTGCCAAGGCTCAACGACGATCTTGGTATGCGTTGAGGGAAGGGCAGAAACGGTCAGCATGTGCTGGGGGATTGCAGGTCAGTGTGGACTTCTCGCAGGCATTTGACAGAGTTGACAGACGGCTCTTGGTNTGGTATGCGTTGAGGGAAGGGCAGAAACGGTCAGCATGTGCTGGGGGATTGCAGGTCAGTGTGGACTTCTCGCAGGCATTTGACAGAGTTGACAGACGGCTCTTGGTCAGCGCCCTGAAATTTCTTGAAGTTCCGGACGACCTGGTGGATGTGATCCTCAGGTGGACTCAAAACACGGTTTTTCACATTGACAAGGCGGACGCCTCGGAGAGCTATCATTCTAGCACGGGCAT
>BGNK01004780.1:26378-44342 GCA_003297005.1 Symbiodinium sp. clade A Y106 | reverse complement strand
CGCACCCATTCTAAGTCTAGATTCTAGTTCAGCCCCCTCTGGAACCTCCCGCGGAGGGGGCCGATGACGTTTACGGAGGCCCCCCGAGATGCTGGGCGGGGAAGAGTGGCGGAGGCCGCTGCTACTGCTGCAGGTCGAACCCTACCTACCTACCTACCTACACTTGCTGCCAAAAGGAATCCAAATACCAAGGGAGGTGCCTCCAGAAGAGGGCGCGGCAAAGAGAGCAACATCTAAGCAACGACTTAGCCACTAGAACGGTCTGCCTTATGCTATGCTACTTTTAAAAAAAAAGAATTTTAAACTATATAATTGTTCATAGCTGGAAATTGTGTAGGCCAAGCACCAGCGTTTTAAGGAAGCTTCCGACCCCCGCCCCTCCAGCTCCAATGTTTACACATAGGCGGCCGGTGACGTGCGTTTGCACCACAACAAACTGCAGCAGTGCCGCTGCAAGTCATTAGCCGCCTCTGTGTAAACATTGAAGTTGGGGGGGCGGAAACCGGAGGTTTTAGGCATTAACGTACCCCCCACAGTAATAGAGACCAAACTCATGTGGGAGCCTCCAAAGTACTCGAACCTTGTTTCGACTTTCATTTTGACAGATTTGAAGGGATCATGTTCGAGACTGAAAAAAACACTGGCATGTCAGGCCACCTGTAGCCGAACATCGTCGCCAAAGGTGGACAAATGCTCGACTTGGCTATGGACCGCTCAAACCTTTCTGCGAGCCATCCAAATGATTTATGTGACCTCCCTTGGTTCGCAGTTGGCAGTTAAAGCACTTGAACTTGTTTTGGAAAGTTTTACACAGCCTTGTTTTGCATGTCATGTTCAGTACGATTTGTTTTGGCCTGTCGGTCGTACCGCCCGGACCTCAAAGTGAGCTTTGTGGACCTGTTTTGCCTTCGCCAGAGCCACAGTGGCATGCCTAAGAGGCATTAGGAGCCAGTTGTGTACTGAAGCCTCAAGCCGTGCCAGGCTTTTCTTGGTATCCTTTTCGAAGGTTCTTGATGAAATCCTGCACATCAATCTCCAAAGTGGACCAAACGTCACAGAATATAATGTGCATTTAAGACAACAAAATAGCATCTACTTTTTGAGTTTAGATTGGTTTGAAGTTGTGATGGCGTGTCGAGCATTTTTGCAATCGGTTCCAACATGTCCATCCTCGAGTCTAAAACCCAGAGTGGCTTTTATCTAAGATTCGAAAGCTGCCGACTCGCAAATCAAGGCCACACCGGTTTCCAAGTCACTGAAGCAGCGACAAAGAGCTTCTACGGCTTCCAGAACTTTGTTCGACGCCAAGACGCTCCAAGAGGAAGCCCTTATCCACTACCGATTCAAATGTCGATGGACGAGATCTTCTGACCACTGGAAATCTGCAGCACGCTTGCTGTCTTGCTGGAGTGCAATTTTTGTGCGCAGGCCATTGGGTTGTCGATTTTGTGGCGACTTCGGAACGGAAAAAGTCCTGTTGCTTACATCTGACTCCGAGCGGGGAAGTCCGGTGAAAGGCTTCGAAGACTGACGCAGTCGGAAGCTTGTAAGTGCTCGGAAGCTCATGTGCAGTTACTCGGAAGCTCGTTTTAAGCCAGTGAGAAACAACACCAAATCCACTATTCAAAGCAAAGCGACCACTGTGGATTTGGTGTTTTGCTGGTTTGGATGGTGAGTTCGTTCCGCAAAGCTGCTTGGAAGCTTGTACTCAAGTTTTTGTCGGAAAGCTTTACGTTGCTCGGAATCGCTGGAAGTTCTTGGGCGCAGAAGTTGGTAATGTGGTTTGGAGACTGAATTTTAATGACTTTGGAATCTCTGTTAGAGTTTATGTTGCCAAAACTTTGCTTCTGTTTCGTGTGACCAATGTGGTTCCTCCCGCTTTGGTTTATGTTGCCGATTGTTGTTGACTTCAATTTGCCAGTCCGTGTTGTAACTATGACTTTCTATGTTTTTCTTTGTCTTAATGTTTGACTTTGGTGAGTGCAGTGCGACGGACAACAGCTGCTCAGATCTTAAAAGTGGCAGATGCTTCTTTGATGAACTTCTGAGGAAATAGTTAAATGCCACTAAGATGCGCGATGGGCCTAATGGATGGAGCTTGGAAAACGCGTGCGCCGCAGAGGCCTCCCCAGTGCGAAACCTGCGAAATCATTGGTCTGGAACCCTGTGCTAAAACGACGTGTGAGATTCTTGCTGTCCAGAGTGGTGTGTGTCGGTGTGGAGGACCTTGCTGTAATTCGTTTTCCGCTGTTTTCATGTCCACACCGTAGATTGTTTCTCATGCACCACTACGAAGCTCCAATCGTTCGTTGCTGTCTCTCAAGAAGAGTGCCAGAACCAAAATAGTGACCTCCAAGCGACCTTTGTCCTGCGAGAGTGCCAACAGTAACTCTAGGAAAAGGCTTGCTGGCTAATTGGTGTCCTGCAAACATACTGGACCCCCTTTCGCCCTCCAAGTGCGTAAACTACTGATATTCCAAGGTGAGCGTCACACGGAGGCTCATCTGCATGGATTCCAGGCTGGTTAAAATTCATAACAGCTTTGGGTGTCCAGCAAGGTAAAGAGGTCCCGGGTTGGAATCATTGGGAGAAGGAACTTGCTATTGTCAGCAACGCCATCAACGATTGAGAGCAAACAATGCCTGAACTCAGTTACCACTACGACGGGGTGAGCTGCTAAGAGCGGCATGGAATCCGACAGCGTTTAGACGAACTCCAGCCAGCAACAAACGAATGCAGCGAAGTACAATGTCCCTCACAGGAGATCAAGAATGTTTTGGGTACTGTCATCGCCCGATAAAGCAATCTGTCCGGCTTCTAAGTGTCGGAAGTCTCGTGTGAGTGGCTGAGGCGCAGCTGAATAATAGGCTTACCTCATTCCTGCCACTCGACATGGTACAAACTAACAACCACTTGCCGAAAGAAAGCATAAGAATATAGGGTATATACAATCTGAAGGTCCTGTTGCTTTCGTCCAAAAGTCATCAGGGATGAAGGCTCCGCCTATGCAATGGAGAACTAAGACGAAAAGAGTCTTGGCAGGTGTGCAAGCTCGACAGGTTCGCGTTTCCAATTCGTGTGATGCACTGCGCAACACGTTGCCTCCAATCAATCTGCAAAACAACCGTCTACGTCGCGTTCGTATGAGTGACAATGGCTTCGTACTCGGCAGATGGCAAGACAACAGGATAAGATCCAACGCCAAGAAAAAGTTTGTGCAGCGGTTGCTAACTTGTGGTTCTTGGTGGGTGAAAGCGACGGCTACAAAGGGTAGCAGAGATTTGCGATAACAAAAGCACAAGAACTCTGAGGTACAATAGAAAGAGCTCTGAGATCTTGCAGGAATTCAGAATGCAGCTGTGATGGGTGCTTGCACCACAGCAAGTGCATTTACAATCTGATCAATAACCGCAAAAAAAATGATAATCAAGATTGACGAGGTCAAAGAAACTTGAACATCAGACAACCTTGTGAAAGGAGTGCTTTCTGCCCTTTGTCAAAAGTCCACCCAGGCGAGTGGCTGCAACGGCTATTGGTACAAGTTTGCGCTGGTCTCCTGTAATGTCATTCCGGTGCGGTTTCCCTTTGGTCATTTTTTTCGCTTAAAGCTTTTGAAGCGATTGCGTGTGGCTTTCCTTCTTGTCTTGTGTGAAGAAGCCGTTTTTTGTTCTTGGTGTGGCTTTCTCCTTCTTGTGTGTGGAGAAGCAAGACGTTTCACTTGTATTTAATTTGTTTTCATCGCGAACCTCCCTGAAGCGATTTCGTGGCTTTCTCCTTGTTGTGTGGTGTGAAGAAAACGTTTCTATTCTTGTTGTCTGTTGTGGCTTTCTACTTCTTGTGTGTGGAGAAGCAAGGCGTTTTACTTGTTTTTAATTTGTTTTCATCGCTTTTAATCTTGCTGAAGCGATTTCGTGTTTCTTTCTCCTTGTCGGATCAGAACCTAGTTTCAAACCTGGATTAAACTGGGTTTGAATCCAAGTTGTTACCCGGGTTAGAAGAAATCCAGGTTTTAACCCAGGTTTGGAACCCAGGTTCAAATCCAGGTTCCAATCTGGGTTCCCTGGGTTGTTGTTGTTTCCCTCCCCTCCCAGGTTTGGGACCTGGGTTTGGGCCTGGGTGGGTTAGAACCTGGAGTAGAAGCAGAAGTCGGGGTAGGAGTTGGACTAGGAGCAGGAGCAGGAGTCGGAGTAGGAGTAGGAACAGGAGCAGGCAGCAGGAGGAATAGCCGTAGCAGCAGCAGCAGCAGGAGCGGTAGGTAGCAGTAGTGGCTGTAAGTAGCAGGAGCAGGAGGAGGAGCAGGAGGAGGAGGAGAAAGATGAGTAGGAGGAGTAGGAGTAGTAGTGGTAGCGGGAGTTAGCACTAGCAGCTTTTGCTCTATGACGAGGAGGAGCAGGAGGAGCAAAGGGGGAGCAGTTGGATCAGGTGGAGGACGATGAGGAGGAGGAGCGACGACGACGAGGATCGACGGCGACGACGACTGCGCGTCGACGATGACAACGATGCCGACGACTGAAAGGAGTCAGAGTCGTAAGACCTGCGATGATAAGGTATGCTGCAGTAGTAGGAACAAGCTCCCTCGCCACATGGTGAGAAGCTACGATCATGGGTGATGTGTATTTCATGCAGTTTGTCAGGCAGCTCATACTCGAAAGGATAAGTTCAGTGCCTAGGTGCAACAATCTTTGACTCAAGTATTTATGGATTCTAGATTTGGAGGCTTTGAGGGTCTGAGAGCTAGCCGCAAGGAGTAAGCTGTGCCGACATCCGGTTTTTGATGCAGACCAGCAGCCTGCGGTTTCAAAGGACAAGAACGGTGAAGTAGGGTGCACGTTCGCGCACCGGTCAGTCCAGAGTCTTCTAGGGTTTCGCTTAGATTTTCTTTGTATGGATGTACGGATCTCTTCTTGAGGATACCCGAAACGTGCATCCCACCGTAGGCTGTACAGGCGTTTCCTGCACTTTGAGTTGCAAAACACCTTTCGAAAACGATGCATGATCATTCCCAACCCCTGCCAGGGCTGAGTATGTTAGGCCACTGCGACAAACTTGTTGAGTTTGAGCTTGATCCGGGTTGGAAAAACGAGCGATTAGGACCCTAGCCTTACTGTTAGAACGCATATTCTGGGTGAGGCGTGCTAGACCCTACCAGTTGAGGGAGGTGGCACCAGAGTGGCGCAGGAATTTGAAGCAAGCTCATGCAAAAGACACATGAGTCTAAACCGAACACCCATTTAGATTTCGCATTTTTTAATTGCGCTTCCCCGCATGTCTCCAGCTTCCTGGCATTTCCATGAGCCCATTTTGGTTTCGGCCTTCTGCAACAGTCGCTTTGTTGAGAAGCTGAGAGCTTGTGGCAGGGACTTTGACAGCCAGTTTCCTTGACTCCTAGCTAGATGGTCTTAAAGGGTTTGAGAGAAACCGGACATGGCTGTCATGGAGTGCAACCGCACTTACGCTAATTCGCTAGTGTAGGACATCTTAGTACGCCTGTTTGGCATTTGTGCGGCAGATTTCCAGCAGGTGCGACCCGGCTGCGTAATTAGCAAGGGGTTTCGGGTTACAGTATACCCAGCTGAGGGGAGCCCCCACACAAAGTATGTTAATGATTCCGGCCTTTCTTGAGAAATTCTTTTTACCCAGCAGTTTCTCAACTGCGATCTGCCGCCTGGATCGAGCAACAGCCTTCAGTGGGTCGCTCTCTTCCCCCCCATGCGCCACTGAAGGTCTCTGCTTCGATTGAGAGACTTGGTTTGCTCGGCTGTGCGCGGAGCAAACCAGATTTAAGTGCCCGACCGTTGCTGTGCATGGATGTTCCTCGTAGCTTACAGCCAAGCGCAATGTCGAATAACCGAAGCAATTGCGGGCACACCCTTGGAAGACACTGGTGGTATCAGATCAAAGCCTTAGCAGATTAGATTTCTGATTGCCATCGAAAAAGTCCGTGGAATTTGATGTTCCTTAGGGACCTTGATCTCAAGGACCAGAGCCACTGAACCAGCCTGGAGGTGAATCTGAATTCGGGTTTCCTCAAAGGTGTCTGTTGTGGTATTGTGTTTTAGCAAGGAACTCAGAGTGAGCCAAGTACATGCTTGGAGCTCTAGCCGGGAAGACAGTGCCATGTCTGATGGCTCAAAGCGCTGAGCCTGTAAGCAATCCCAGCAGTGTCATTCTGAAGCTTATTTCCCTGTACCTCCAGTCCCGGATGTAGAAACAGTGTAGGTTTTCGCAGCATGAGATCGTTAAGTCATCCTCGCACAACCAGACCCAAACCACACGAGCCGTGTGCTAGGATGTGTCCGTAGTTTCGTAGATGATGCTTCTTGTGCACTCTGTTCCGCATGGCCGGGGTCTTGGGAGGACTACGCGCTTCGACTCGGCTTGTGTTTCTGACATTGGTCCCATTGCAAATTCCAGATCCAATTTTCAAAACCCAATGCCCGAAGTTCCTCAGGTTCGCATTGACTACTCTGACACGCACGCGTTTACCCACAGAATCGAGCAGGAAAAGGCTGCCAAGGCATCGGGAAATACCAGTTCAGGCAACTGTTGCATCAGCTGAAGCACCGCCCTTGCCTTCATCGCCATTGCTATCTTTGCCACCAAGATTACCATTGCCATCACCTGAACGGCACCACCACCACCACCACTACTACGACAGATCGGAAGAGCACACGTCTGAACTCCAGTCACAGTTCCGTATCTCGTAGGCCGTCTTNCCACCACCACACCACCACCACCACAACCACCACCACCACAACCACCACCACTGCCACCACTGCCACCACCACCACCACCACCACCACTACCGCAAGCAGCACCAGAAGCAGTTGCACAACGGCCGCCAACGCTTCCACACTGGCCACTGCTGCTGGTATCGCTATGATGTCCATCATCAACATCATCGTCATCATCATCACCACCGTCATCATCATCATCATCATCAAACCAGCCCCAGAAACATCCTCGTCATTTTCATCATCTTAACCCTCATCATCGTCATCACCATCAGCAGCATAATCGGCATCATGAATCTGGTCATAGCTACTACGGTCATAGTAATGCTGGCATCATCAGATAAAATAGCAGAAGCCGAGGGCAGTATCAGTTAGTCAATCGTAACATGAATAGACGGACAAGACTCATGGTCAGATTATGAAGGCCAGTAGTCATATTAGTAAGAGCCTCGGCAAGAACCCGTAGTATGGCCCAAAGCCGCACCAGAATGCCAAATCGCCAAATCCCCAAACCGTATACCCTTACAGTAGAAGCTAGAAAGTTGGAACATCATTATCCTCATGCCCTTAAGGTAAAGTATAAGGCCAACCCTTAGCCCTCCCTTTCTGCGTTTGCAGAGCTAGTTCAATCCCTCGCGTCTTGAATCTTAAACCCTCAAGCTCTGTGGTACCGGTATAGTAACCCTTACAGTAACCCCCTAAACCCTGAACCCTAAAACTTAAACCCTAAACTTAAACCCTAAACCCTGAATCCTAAACCCTAAACCCTGAACCCTAAACCCTAAACCCCACAGCCCTCAAACTGAGAGGCCTTATTCGCCAGCCGAAGAGGCGAGATGGTCGCGCTCACGGCCTTGTCCTCAGCAGCCCCCAGGGTATTTTTTTTTTTGAGGGTTGCTGTGAGGATTCTTTTCAAGGGGGGTTCTGGGTTCAGTGGTTGAGGGATTTAGGGTTGAAGGTTTGGGGGTTTGAGGGATTTAGGGTTGAAGCTTTAAGGTTTGAGGGTTTGAGGCTGTGCGCTTCGGTTTCTTCGGTTCCAGGTTTCTGGACTTGGCTGAAGGTTTAGGGTTCGGCTGGGGGGTTCTGCTAGGTAATGTTGCGATGCTTGCAGGCATGAGACACGATCCCTTGGTTGGAGAGGGTACAGTGTAAGTTTCCGAGTTTCAGGACTTTCTCGTTTGGTGATCCGTGGAGTGGTTTGGAGTGGTGTCGATTCGTTGGATGATGGGAGAAAGCTTCAGGGTTTCCAGTTGCGGATCTATGTCTCATAAGAGAAGCCTTACCATCATTTCGAAGTTCATGTTTCAGGGCTTCTCGGCTATGTCCTGTGTGAGGGCGTGCAGTGTCCCTTCGCGTTCGTTGGAGAAACAGCTTGGGGGTAGGTGCAGATGCCTCATATTGTACTCAGCTTGTTTGCAGTCCCTGCAAGCAGCCCTATGCTACTATCACGGTTCAGTCACCGGATGAAGCGCCATCGATGTAGACTAGACACTGAGCAGTGCACCCTGAACTTCGAGCACAGAAAATGCGTCCGACCTTTGACAGGATCAGCCGCAGCGGTGGCTGCGGCAGACGATGCGGCAGTTTCCGGTTCAAGCCGAGGTGTGGATAGCAGCGGTTGACGGTTTCTGAACCAAGTCCAGAGACAGTGGCAATAACCATGGTGTTTTTGAGACCAGAAGCAGCAGAGGCAGCAGAAGCAGAAGCAGTGGCAGAAGCAGATGCAGACGCAGGTGACGCAGGAGGAGGAGCAGGAGCAGCGGTGGTGGTGGTGGTGGTGGTGGTGGTGGATTCGAACTTAGGCCGTAAGACCCCAAAGTCCGTAATCCTGATACCAAAAGCCGCGAGATCCTGGTCCTAACCCGCTCTTGCTATCTAAAGCCCTAGAGGTCCTAGAGGTCCTAAAGCAACAAACCCTGCGAGCCTAGGCAGAATAAACGTCCGAATATCCTAAAGCCTGGACACAAACCTTAAGCCTTAAACCCTGAATCTAAGAAGAACCTATATTACGAAAACACGAAAAGCCTTACAGAAGACTTATAGTAACAGTAGTCGTTATAGTAACATGCATAGTGACCCTTGCAGCAACCCTTGAGGAACCTTGATGCTAAGCCTAGTAACCCTTCTGGAGCCCTTCAAGGAAACCTGTAGAATCCTGAAAGGCACCTCAAAGGAATCCTATATTAGAACCCCAGTATAGAACCCTTAAACAAACCCAGGTAATCCTTACAGAATCCTTAGAGGAGCGCACATGGGTAGTTCTCCAAATTCTGGTCCCTGTGTAAGTCACCAAAATAGTGCGGCGCTTGTATAAAAAGGACCCTAAAACCTAAACCCCTAAACCCCAAACCCCAGCCATAAGCCTCAAACTCTAAACCCAAAACCCTAAACCCTCACCCCCTATAGTACCCTCATATATCCCTAGTAGTAGTCCTAGGAACCCCTCAAACCCTAACCCATCTACATCTAAAACTCACCACCAGGCCTCGGCTGCAGAGCCGGCGGAGTCGACGGCTCCTCCCTCGGAGCTCATGGGTCCGGAAGGCAGGTCTTTGAGCTCTTTTTCTTTAAGGTTTAGGAAGTGTCGTAGGTTTTTGGTTTTCTGTGGGGGAGTTGGATGGCAAGGATTCCGAAAACATGATGATCCTGCAAGGCTTTTCACCTACAGCCTAAACTCTAAATCCCAAAAGCGGGTTCTGCCATTCAAGATCTGAGCAGGTGGAAGAAGGCGTTCAACAAATCCTCAACTCTGAGCCTTAGATCCCCTGGTCCTAAACAGCACTTACTGAGCTCTTTATTAAGGGAAGTAATTTAAGTTACCTGAAAAAGACACAAAATAATTACTACAGATCCCTATTATGGTAACTTAAATAGAATACCTTAACAAGAACCCAAGCTTCGTCTCATATATCTCTTGGCCCTGCGCAATGCCGGATAGCTGATCAGGAGTTTCAGAAACAGGAAGGGGCCAGATGAAATATGATAAGGACCTCCAACAGAAGGGACCCTGAAGAGTAGGATCCTTGTTACAAGAGCCCCTGCCAGAAGGGACTCATCTTTTCAAGAGGGAGTCAGGGCTTGCCATTTGGATTTCGAGGGTAGACATCCCAGGTCCAAAAAGGTTCGGGTGCAAAGTTCAGGGCCAAGGGTTTAGTATGGGTGCAGGGGTCAGGAGTTAGGGTTCAGAGTTTAGGGTTTACAGTGGTTTAGGGTTTAGCGACTTTCGAGCCTGCTGTAGCAGCCCTGCACCTAAATAGGGAGCGTGCTTGGGCCTCCTTGGCCCTGAATTCAGCCCCTAAGCCTTAAACCCTTTATCTTTTAAGGGTCGGCTACTTACTTCCACGACGTGGGTTCTAACCGAGCTGTACACAGGAGGAAACAGGCCTTCAACAGCAAAACCCTATATCTTAAACCCTCTAGCACCCTGATGGCAACTCTTATTTTAGCCCTTAAACCCTAGACCATAAAGCCGACAAAGAATGATCTCCCGATCCTTCCCCTCAGCAGCATGGCGTTCCAACTAACCAACCGGGCTGGCGGAAAGAGGGTTCAACAAAAAAACGACAAAGAAGCTGATTTCCTGCCAGGACTTCTGCAGGCGTGGCTTTCTCTGTCGCCAGAGCAGCGAGAGGCCAGGGGTTCAGGGTTTAGGGTTTAGCCAGAAGGGATGTTAGGAGAGGAGAGCCAGTTGCTCCGGAACCTTAGGGCCTTTAGGGTCCTTTTTTTGCTGATTCCAATTCAAGGTTCTGAGGTGAGGTTTTGGGCTGCGGCGTATGTCCCCGAAGACTGATTCAAGGTTTCTTCTGTTTACTCCCTCCTCTAAAGTGGTGCAAAGCATCAGGAGAAGGTCCAGCGCCAGCAGCGGCGGCATTCGTCGTCGTCGGTGCCATCTAGCAGCAGCAGCAGTAGCTACAGGAGGAGCAGCAGCGAGAGCAGTCTTGACAACAGTCGTCGTTTGTATATCGCCAATGCTATTGCTTTGAACATGTCTGGCTTGCTTCGAACTGAGCTGACTAACGAACGAGGTCGCAAATTGATGGGAGGGCGGACAAACGGGCTAAATGTTTGAGCTGTTCTCACACGCCCATGAACTGATTAGCAAACCAGCCAAGTAACCGAGCAAGCCAACCAATTAGCTCGCGGCTAGCGAACCCGCAACCGACTCAGCGACAATATAACCAGACAGCGATTCAGTAGATTGACTAAGAGACACACGAAACACCCGACTAACTCGTTAAGGCATTTGATACTACTCAGTTAGGTATGCCTTTTGATGCGGTTGAGGCCATCTGACTGTTGCCGGTCTGGCTGCCAAGTCAGAGTACACACACATGCTGAGATACAGTCTGCATGTCAACATCCACCACGATCTCGCCACTACTAGGCAGCAGGAGTTCGGTTCGCCCTTCTACTGTGAGAAGTTCTTGGCACTTTAATTCGTGCAAACGAAGTGCTCCAGAGCCATGGCGCAAGTGGCGCAGGCAGCTAGTGCCTTGCCAGCAGTCTCAACTTGTTAGCAGCATTGCCCTGGCCACGCAGAGCCCAACATTCGACTCGCCCAGCAGAGTTTTGCTTTGTGGGTGAACCTATTGCAACCCTAAGCCGTAAACCCTAAACCCTAAACCCCTAAACCCCTAAACCCCTAAACCCCTAAACTCTAAACCCTATTTCAGCCCTGCTTGTTTGTGCTCGGAAGCTGCTAACTTGCAGCCTCAGTGCTTCCTTGGAGAATGATCTCTGCACGCGGCTTCTGTGTAGCGGCTGGGGACTAAACTTACTTCAGAAACTGAAGACCTGGGATTCGATAGGCATGAACACCTGACACCTTATTCTACATAAAGTAACATGCGCATCGATAGTGACACCAGTAGCAGTACTATTGGTAAGGTGCCTTTTCCGATAGCCAAGCAGAAAAACAATGACTTCTACACTGACAGGGGCACTGCTGCGGGTGCTGACTGGTGCTACTTGGTATTGCTGAACCTACTACGACGACGACGAGGATGACGACTACGACGGCTAGTTTTGGCACTGCGCCCGCTATTTCCTAGTCGCTGGCATCACCAGCGCCACCATCACCACCACTGCCGGCGACAACGACGTCCACTAATGACGGCAACAGTTGTACTAAGTACTAGTCCATCTAATTGCACATGTGAGCACAACAGCAGAGTAAACCCGTGAGAAATGCGGTCATTGTGGCGATGATGGTGACGATGACGTGCTGTCAACACCCACAGCAGCCGGCCTGCCGTCCCAGGAATGATGACCCGGCCCGCCAAGTCTTTTGCTGCGCTGTCTCGCTGCGTGACGAACCCGCAGCCTGCGAAACACGCTGAGGTCTTTTCCGAGGTGCGAGAGCCTTGGCCAGATCGGAGCTCGGGGGGTTTTGGGAGCTCAGGGCTTCAGGGAGTTTTTGGGACTTCAGGGCTTCTGGGGTTTAGACCCGATTCGGTTTAGACCTAGGGTGCGATTCAGGACGTGCTTTGGGGCTTTGGGTTTCGTGGCTGCAGGCCTCAGCTCGGGTACGATGTTGGGCTCGAAAGGACTTCGCTTTGGGGTTTGGCCTCCATGCAGCGGCCAAGGTTTCGGGGTAAAGGTCGTTGCTTCAGGGGCGCTGATGCAGGTGACCATGAAATTTTGGCCGATTGAGTGCTTGCCCAGTTGAGGAACGTCTCTTCCAGGCCTATGCCGAACGCACACCGACAGCTGTGAGGGCCCTGGCCACTCCGTCGCAAGCTGCACCTCAAGGCATGCCTCTGGAACTTTTACAAGCGGTCAAACGCCCACACGTGTGCTTCAGTTTGTCCAGTATGCAGACTTGTGATGCAGGGCACGGAAAGCCACGGTGACCTCGTCGATGAGTAACAGCTAGCCCGATCCGTACTCGGCCCTGTCTAATGATTGGGGGCGGCGGGCGAGGGGGAGGGGCGAGGGTACAAAATTGCATCTCAGACAGTTCGTAGAGAGGGAATGTATTGTGGGCTGGGGGAGGGGGAGAGGGGATCTTTACATTAAAAAATCAATAACAACGTATGAAATCAAAAGAGAGAGCGGATGCTGCTAACCTCATAAATAAATGAGGTGAGGGGTCCAGGGGACTAGCCAATGCATTGCTTGCAAATGATTGACGGCGGGGGTCTTTTTGACGACGACAATGCCTGCCGGTGTGAGTGCGCCTGTGTCCCCTATAGCCGGTAGGAGGTGGGATCCAGGCTCGGTTTTCAGGTAGGGAGTGAAGTTGTTGTAAGCTCAGCTTCTGAGTAGCCTCGGTGTCAGCACCACTTGCGGGGTCACAGCCGTCTCAGCTCGTGTATGGTGCAGAGAAAAGATACTTGGGGAGATCTTGTGCGATAACTTGTCATCACCTCATGGTCATATCGCATCATGTCTTAGCTTCCGTACATAGTAGGAGCCCCACGAGATACATTATTATTCTTTAAAGAGGACTCTCTAAGGACCGCAAACCTGAATGCATCGAGGTTGGCCCCCCCCCCCCCCAGGATTGGAAGTCAGGGACGGGTTGCTTTCAAGGAACAAGGGCCTTGGGGTTTAGGGTTTAGGGTTGAGGACTCCGTGCCAACGGAAACTTGAACCCAACTCAACCACACACGTAAACCACCGGAATGACCAACAATAACACAAAACACATGTGTTTAGACGTTAAACCGCCCTAAACGCGCGGCACAGGAGACATCAGCAACCCACATTACAGCAACCTCATGACAAAAGATTCGGAGAAAGGCATGTGAGACCCGGACAGCGCCCTTGTTGTAAACAACCCTAACCCTGAAGCCTAACCATGCCAAGGACATCCTGGCCTCGAGGGGAGGCAGTATTCACAATGACCACATGGCTCTGCGATCCTTCGTGGACTCCCAAGGTCAGCGATTTCGAAAACCGGACGTTCAGGGACTAGGCTTAGGGTTTAGGGTTTAGGGTTTAGGGTTCCTTAACCCCATAAACCCTAAACCCTAAACCCTATGTAGGATTAAGGGTTTCCGGGCTCAGGAGTTCGTGGGGACTCGAGGTTTCGGGTGTCTGGGCTAAGGCTTTTAGTTTAGGGCTCTAGGGCTCCTAGGGTTCAGGGTTGAGAGGTGGGTGGCGTGTAGTTTTTTTTTTTTTTTATTGCAGCGCTCTCGTTTCCGGGGCTCTCAGGTCTCCAGCTCCAGGGCGCGTTTTCAGCGAAGAGGGCTTCAACACCCAGTTTCATTTCAGCCTCCCAGAAACCGAGGTGCGGTGACACTTGTATTTCCTTCATGGTATCATAGAGAGGACATAGGCCCGTGAAGGTTTTCGCGCCGTAACACCACACAAAATCCGAAGAGGATTGGGTTTGTCAGAGCCTTAATGGCCTTAATGTTACCAGGCCGTGTAGAGCTTGTACTCGCTAGAAACACCTTACAGTATCTAAAAAAGTTACTGCAACCCCCAGTATATGCAGCAGAAGACTCTTACTAAGCAGGGCTGAAAGCTCGAATTCGGATTGGGGGATTCAGGCTTGGAACATGCTGCTATGCTGAGGCGCGAAACCTGAACTCCGCGGTGAGGTGGTTTAGGGTTCCTTTGAGGGGTCTATAAGGGCTACTATAGGGGTACTATAGGGTTTAGGGTTTTGGGGTTTAGGGTTCAGGGGTTTGGTTTCTCAGCACTGCAAGCCGAACAACCCGCCCCCAGCCCGAACACTTGAGGGAAGTTTCAAGTTTCAGAGCTCCAAAGCCAAATAGCCAACCCAGAGACTCCAATATCCCTTAATTAAGGAATATACCTTAAATTATAGTAGGATCCCTAATATGATTTAAGGAATATTCCTTAATGAACGAAAATTGGAGTCTCTGGGAACCACACTGACCCCCCAAGAAATCCGAAACTGCAAACATACTTATCTTAGCAAAAAAGAAGAGAGTAACACCCCCCTGTAGAACTATACTGCTATGTGCCCAAGTAATTATTGAGACCCCGAAGCCCTAAACCCTAAACCTTAAACCCTAAACCCTTAAACACCTAAACCCCTAAACCCCCCAAGTCAAGGGCCCTTCAAAAAGCGCAGGCCGATCCGGCCGTGAGTTCTTCGAGACCATCTTTACGCACTTTGGCTATGCCGTGGAAGGCGGGCCTGCTTGGATCAGGGGGCTTGGGTTTAGGGTTTAGGGTTTAGGGTTTAGGAAGTAGTAGGGTTACCATATGGGTTACAATAAGGGCTACTATAAACGACAAGCGATTCGGACTTGAAGGATCATTAGGCTTGTAAGTAACATAGAAGCTATAAGGGTGACTACAACTGTTCCTTTTGAACGGTTTAATTATAAGGGACGCTATACGTGTCTCTATAGGAGTCACTATACCATAAGGTTTACGATGAGGGATAATGCGCCGGTTTCTGTACTGTACGGGTTAGGGTTCAGGGTTTGGCGTTCGGGGTTCAGGGTTTTCCGGTTTGGCTTGCGCAGTGAGTCGGGTTAAGGGTTCTGTTTTTTTGCGGGGTTCAGGGTTCAAAGGTTTGGGCCTTCGTGCGCTTGAAGGGTCATGACACGTCGTAAGTCGGCTGTGTTTGGGTCTGTCAGTCACAGAATTGGGGTTCCCGAACTTCATCCTTGCCTGCAGCCTGAATACTAGGGTCCTGAACCTCGTTGCTGGCGGTTTGAGAATAAATGCAAAGGCCTGCGGGTCTATAGTTTTTGGACATGGGGTGTAGTGAAGCTTGAGTTCTTTGGTGGTTTGCAGGGTTCGAAGCTTCGGATTCATTTGTACAGGCAGAGTATTGAGGCCTCAGGGCAGAACCGAATTCACACTGAAGGCATCTCAAAAAGTCAAGACAGCTTTATCACTTCGAGCTCGACATGAGGAGCGCCAGTGGTTCGTGA
Organism: Symbiodinium sp. clade A Y106; assembly: GCA_003297005.1. Lineage (NCBI taxonomy): Eukaryota > Dinophyceae > Suessiales > Symbiodiniaceae > Symbiodinium > Symbiodinium sp. clade A. The sequence goes on along the minus strand of BGNK01004780.1, from coordinate 28,744 downwards.
CACCAGCTTCCTACTATATGTTGGGCAATTATTTTTCAAAATGTGCGTCTAATGTCGTTGTCACCCTGAACGCCTTGTTTCAAAGCTGTCAAAGCTCTGCAAGAACATAAAGATCTGGTTCGCTACATCCCAAACCCAAACCTCCTTCAGCTCTAAAGCCCTGAACCATCAATATCCCCCAAGCCCCAAACCTTCGCCCCAAAGAAAGAAGAAAAACCCTATACCCTAAACCCAAAGCCGGAAAGTATCCTTACATAACCCCTGAAAGAACCCTCTTTCGAAAGAGGGAAGGAACCCTAAACCCTAAACCCCCAAATAAACAACCCTAAGCCCCTAAACAACCCTAAACCTATCTTCACCAGACTCCCTGGTGATCCCCGGGCTCTGCGTCAACGCTCGCTGGTACGAGCCGCCTGAGGAGTTTCCCGAAAGCAGGTCAGAAAACGTGAAGTACTCAGAGGATCGTGGGACTTAGTAGCGTGGGTTACTATTAGGGTAACTATAGTTCATCCCGATTTTGGTGCCGAGTCCCTTACTTACTTAATCCCATGATCCTCTAAGTCGGGAAGTCTTCGATTCAGCGATCCCATGTTTGGGGGTCCTGCGTATCAAGGATCCTTTCATTTTGGGCTTGTGTTCCGGTCCTTGCTGAAACTCCCACACGGCGAGGAAAGGGTCCTTAGAGTTCTTGAACGCAGTCTCTTGTAAGGACCTTGTATGTTGATGGAGGGGCTCTTTTTGTTGGTCCCATAGCTCGTGAGTTTCCTAGGTTACTTTCGGCTGAAATCGGGGAAAACTCAGGTTTCGATTCAGGGTTTCATGCGTTGTGCCGTTTTCATCCTGCTTGTAGTCTGAGTCTTCAAGTCTTTGGTCTTGGGGTTCAGGGCTTGCTCCGCGGTGGGAAAGTAAAGGGGTTGGGGAGTGGAAGTCAGTGTTGTGGGCGCTGTATCCTTCTAAGATTTTTTCTTCAACCCGCTCCCGCACCCCCTAGCTACTGCGGGATGTAGTGCCACACGGTGATTCCCTAAACGCCGAAACCCTAAACCCTGAACCCTAAACCCCGAAACCCCAGCTTTAAACCCCCAAACCCTAAATTAACACTTTTTGGGGAGTCGCAGTGTTTGGCAGATCTTTGCCTGGAACTCGGGTGGCCTAGGGCCTAGGGTTCAGGGCTTAGAGTTCACCTTTTTAGGGTGTTTCGGGTTTCGGGTTTAGGGCCTAAGGTTTAGGGTTCAGGTTTCAGGGTTTAGGGCAGAAGGCGCTTTGTGTTGGCCTTATTAGATTTTAGGGCTTGGAGCCTGAAGGTGCAGGCTTGGGTTTAAGTTTAAAAGCTTCCAGGTTCGGTTCAAAGTCCCGAGTAGGGGCTTGGGCTTCGAAAGGTTCAGAGTTTTCTTCGGAGTTTGGGGCAAATCTGTTTCGGGCCAATACACTGGACGATATCAAGACCCTCCACCCAAGGACGAACTGGACCCCCTCTCATAAAAACCCTAAACCCTAAACCCCAAAAGCCCCAAAAGCACCAAAACCTAAACCCCAAACCCCAAACCCCCAAACCCCAAGCCCTAAACCCCAAACCCCAAGCTCCAGCCCCCTCCGTCCACACCCGAGGACGAACTGGCCGAAGATCTTCGTCTCCGAGATGCGCATCGACGAGCTACCGGACCCCGCCGCCGAGATCCTGTACCGCCCGGGCCTCGGGGTTTCAGGGGTTTCCTTTAAAGGGATTTGTTTTAGGGTTCCGATAAGGGATCTACAAGGGTTCTAGAAGGGGGCTTTGGGGTTTGGGGCTTAGGGTTTAGGGTTTTAGGGTTTAGGATCTAGGGTTTAGGATACCGCCCGAGCCTCTACTGTGAGGCCTTTAGGACGGGGCTTTATCAGTTTCATAGGTGTCTGTATAGGTTATTTATAAAGGTTTTTTCTATGGCCCATGGCTCGATTGTTTTTGAACTTAGGGTTCACGAATAAATGCAAACGACATCCCCATCTAGTCCATGTATAAGACCCTCAACCCTGATCCGTAAACCCAAATCCCGACACATGGGGGGCTCAGGCCGGGGAGAGCGCGTTGAGGATTCTGACACAGATGCAGATGCACAGCCCACACGAAGCTCGCTTCCATCGTTTCTCTCCTAGCCTTCAAACTTGAGTCGTAAACCCCACAAGCAGAACCCTAGACCCTGAGCCTTGTGACAGTATGTGGTGCACGTACGGCTGCTTCGCTCCTGGATTGTCCTATCCCTGATCCCTAAACCCTAAGCTCTTATTTCAACGACAAACCCGAAATCATATGAACCCTAAGCTCTGAAGCTCTAAGCCCTCCCAAAACCTTCAGGAACTGAGCCTTAAACCTCAAAGGGATCCCCCAA
>BGNK01004780.1:0-26367 GCA_003297005.1 Symbiodinium sp. clade A Y106 | reverse complement strand
CCCCCCCGGCACGATGCAATGGTGAGCTCCCCACCTTCGGGGGCTCCCAAAGCCTCAAGCCCCAAACCCTGAAACCCTAATGTCCTCAGCTTTGGAAACCCCCTGAGTCCGTGAATCCTGAGCCTTTTCGGGGGGTTGTTAAAGTTACCCTGCAACCCATGTAGAGTTTCACTAAGTTGTGGAATGAGGATTCATACGGTTCCCTTGTGCATCCCCGAGGCTTCCGAGTTCAGGACTTACCGTAAGCCATTACCCTGAAAGCCCTACGAACAAAAACCTCAAACCGCAAAGCTCTAAGCGCTGCGGGATTCGTCTGTGTTGTTTTGAGGGTTTAGGGGTTTAGGGTTTAGGGATTTTGGGCTAAACCCTAGACCCTAAACCCTCGAGGCCACGTGGATGGGTTCTACGACGTCCAACGTGCTAAGGCCAGACTCGAGCCGTCTGCGCAGGAAGAATGGGTTTCCAGATTTTTCATTTGGGTTTTATGTGGCTTTTATGTTTTGTTACAGGGATTTCTAGAAGGCTTTATATATATATAAGAGAAAAAGAATTTTTGATGCTTGTTATTTATTTGTACTTCAGCTGTTGCTTGTATCATCAGTTTTATGTTATTTCCATGGTACGAGCATTAACATGAGCCTCTTTGACATCAGAAATCTATTGTTACTGTCGTCATGACAGCTACCATCTTCAAGGTGAGTGTGAGTATAGGTATAGGCTTTGTTGTGATTAAGAACGCGATGTTTGCTGCGATTGTGTTTAGTCGATGTGTTGCTATCAAGACAACTATGATATGGAGGCCCCTACACCCTAAGCCCCATGCCTACATGCTGACTCCTACCAAGCTAGCCGAACCCAGAACCCTAAACCCTAAAACGTGCTATCTCCGACTTAGGGTTCCAGATCTTTCGGATCTCTTCAGATCAATGGAGGTCTGAGGTCGCAGACCAACACAAAATGACCTATACTGGGTGTCCCTTATTTAAAATTATAGTATAATATACCCAAAACCCTATTCTAATTATTAATTAAGGCCCTAAACCCTAAACCCTAAACCCCTAAACCCTATACCCTGTTCTAATTATTAATTAAGGCCTCTATACCAGGGCTCTGACCTCCACATCCCAAGCTCTAAATCCCCGGAGCACACCTGAGGAGTGCTTGTTTCAAGACATATCTTCAGGGCTAATGTAGGAACCTGATTAAGAAACCCTGGCCCTATAACCCCCAAAATAGTAGGATTCATATAAGGAACCCTAATAAAGGCCCAAGGTTTCTTAATCAGGTTCCTACATTATTATAGTACCCTTATAGATCCCTTATAGTAACTTTTATAGACCCCTTTAAAGGAACCCTTAGGCCCAAGTTTTCTTAATCAGGTTCCTACATTAGGACTCAACCCCGAGCATTGAGACCGGAGCCCGACACCCTAAAGCCTGAGACGCTAATCGCTAAGGCCCGCAAGCCCTAAAGCCCAAACTCAAGCTATAACTCTCCAAAGCCCGCACCCCTGAATTTATTTCAAAGCCTTGAGCTTAGACCCAAGCCTTGCGCCACAAAGGGTTTGGGGTGGGGATCTCACTCAGACCAGAAACGAAGGTTGCGTGCTTTTCTTTCTGCATTACTACGCAGGATTTTTGGGTTCAGCATTTTGGGACGTTTGAGGTGTTAGGGTTTCAGGGTTCTTTGCTGTTGTATCCTGTTGTTTTGTTATTAAGCTGATACTTCAGGCCCGAACGGGTCTTCGTCTGTGCAGTCGAAGGCGGCACTAGCTGATGGCGCTGGAGCCGTGGCAGAGCTTCTGGAGACGCTGTGGGAACACGAAATGGGGTCGGTTCGCAGGTTTAGGCTGTTGCATTTAGGGTTTAGGGCAGAGTGAGGGTTCAGATGGGGTCCAAGATCAGAAGGCTCAGATAGGCTGAGACTTTCCAGCTGAGTTGTAGTGCGGCCGAACATTTTTTTCCAGTGAAGGTCCATCGCTTGTGCTCGTGGTTCGCGATAGATGCTGCCGAGCCTGAGCGTGCACATGCTCAGGCTCCCAGTAGAAGACCCCCAAACTCTCTAGCCTACAGCAAAATATCCTCTGAAGATCCGAAAACCTAAACCCTAAATCTCTGAAGCCCGAGAATCTTTCTTTCGGCCTACAATCATCGGTGCCTGGATCGGACGAGGGGTTGTGACCCGTGGTCATTTTACCCCTGCGCCGAACCCCACGCAACTCTAAACCCTGGACCTAAACCCTAAACCTCTAAACCCTAAACCCCAAACCCTAAAACACCTATCCTGACCTATCAGGGCGAAAAAGGGCCCATAAAAAAAAGAAACCTAAGACACCCCAAAAGGCCCCAAACCCTCAACCCGAAACCCCAAGCCCATTCATTGTGACATGATGAACCCGAGCTCTTTCAGGTCCTAAACCTAGTAGTAGAGTAGGTAACCTTTAACCTTTTGGGGTAGTATAATCCCTATATAATCCTTATATTATGAAAACGGTTAACCTTTGGTTCCTCATGATACCCGACAAGTAGGTAAATAGCCAGCGCGGAACCCTGAGTCCCAATCCCCGAACCCGGAGTCCCTTCCCAGAGACTCCAATATCCCTTAATTAAGGAATTTACCTTAGGGTTCCTTAAAGGGTTCCTTAAAGTCTATAAGGGGTTCTATAGGGAATTATAGGGGATATACCTTAAATTACAGTAGGATCCCTAATATGATTTAAGAGATATTCCTTAATTAAGGGATATTGGAGTCTCTGGGTTCCTACAACCCTAAACCCGACCCCCTTCTAACCTCTAACCTCTAGAAAGGATGTAATCTCTATAGATCCCCCTTTAAAGAATGCCGACCCCAAGAGTATGTAGAATAGCAGCCTTTAGTAGGTGTCGGGCCGTATTTTGCCAACTTTTGGGAGTTTAGGTAGACCCCAACCTTAAATCTTAAACCCTAACCCCAAAATCCTAAACCCGAACCCTAAACCCCAAACTTTAAACCCTCAACCCTCAACCCTAAACCCTAACTAAACCCAAAGACCCGCTCCAAAACTTGAACCTGAGCAGTTCCAAGCAAAGCAGCTTGAAGCCTGCAAGACCCGACTGGGGGTCCGGTAAACCCTCATCGTAGAGGGATCCAAGTGGTTTAGGGTTTCATCGTAGAGGGATCTAAGTGGGCTTCAAGGAAACTCGCATATATTCCTCAACTCCCTATTACAAACCCCCTCTTACTCTAGCAATCCATTGCTGTGTACTGGGCTCTGACGCAGGAGACCCCGCCGTGGAACCCCACCGCACAGGAGGAGTCGCTTGGCTGGCCTTCGGGTTTTTCGGGTTCAGGTCCTCAGGTTATGTAGGGGCCCAAATACTTGCCTATACTATTTTTTTTTTTGGGGGGGTTCCTTATTATGAATATGCTATACTGGGCCCCAAGACGATAGTCTAATCATGAAGGCCCCCTATATATACTAGAGCTACTGGCGAATCAACGGCCAATGGGACATTGACAGGCGCTGCCGCGACCCTCATCAGCAGCAGCAGTAGCAGCAGCGGCACATTCAAACCCTAAACCCTAAACCCTAAACCCTAAAACCCTAAACCCTAAACCCTAAACAATGACCATCACCATCACCGTCATCGTCATCCTTTGGACCCGGGCATGGCCACGGCAGGGGGCTTCTTCACCGCGCAGACCCGAAAATGTAAGCTGTTTACTTAACGACCCTGGATCCTTGAAGGGTAGATCTTACTGTAGGGGGCTGAAGAATGACTGGTACTGTTTCTCTTCCTCAGGGCTCCTTAATACAAGCAAACTGCAACTTGATACCAACAACACTCCTCTGATTCATTAAGTCCCCCTTCTTAGGCAGGCCATCCGCCAGCTTGGCCGAGAGGATCCCAAAATCGATGCTTTCCTGCAGTGACCTTTCGTCTGGACTGGCTTGGGGGCTGGCTTTGGCAAGTTTAGGAGTTTAAGAAAGCGGTTTAGGGTTTAGGCTTTCGGGTTGAGGGTTTAGGTCTGAATCATTACTAACTCATATTGTGCCCTTACAGTGCCTCGGGAACGTTAGGGAGAATCATCCGTTTAGTCACAACTACCGTTCTTGTAGTAGTTAGGCTCCTATATTACAAGTTTACGGTACCCATGGCTTAGGGTGGCCAGGGAATGGTTGCGGAAACATAGTCCCCATAGTCTCTGTTATACACATGTTATAAGATACCCCAAATCCTGTTCTATCCGTTAAGGCACCTATCTTAGTTGCTCAGAGTTTGGGAAGGTCTTGACCCTAAGGATACGACTCCTCCTCGGCAGTTGGTAGCCAGACGTAGACTGTTTGCCGGGTAAGGATTTTCGCACCGGGGAGGGGGGGGGGGGGGCGTTTAGGGATTGGGGAAGTTTCACATCGGGGATTGGGGTTTTGGGGTGATTCTTTTGCCCGGCACCCCTAAACCTGAAACCCTAAACCCTAAACCGTTTTGGGGTGATTGTTTTGCCCGGCCCACCCTCAGGACAATGCTATTGAGTATGCGGCCTGGACTCTAACCCACGGACACCGTAACCGGACGTGAATTGAGCTCCATTTTGAGGGTTCTGGGCAGGGTTTAGGGTTTTAGGATTTAGGGTTAGGGTTTAGCAGGTTCAGGGAAGATTCACAAAAGCGTGATTTGTATCCCGATAAGAACAACCATGGTCATAGGGTTATGCGATCCCCAAATCTTGATCCCTGGAAAAAGGCAGCCTGCTACGGTATGATTGAAGGAAGAATCCGGAACACTTACAAATTCTACAGGCTATCCCTAGACCCGAACTAAACTCTGATTGTGGGCCGTAAACCTCTAAGCACAGCTTGAAGCCCGTACAACCATGAAAAGCCTCAGAAGCTCTCTTTACGCCCTAAGCCCTCAAACCCTTTAGGGTTCGGGGAAACCGGAAACTCTAAACGGTTTAGGGTTTCCGGTTTCCCTACACCCTAAAGGGTTTGAGGGCTTAGGGCTCAGGCAGGGCTAAGCCCTAAACCCCAAACCCCAAATCCCAAACCCTAAACCCTACACCTCAAAATTTTCAATCCATAAAAAGACGTTAAGACGCCCCGGCAAGTGTTGGGTGCCGAAAACAGCTTAAATGGGCTTTAAGGGGCTTGCGGGGTTTGACAGTTCAGGGGGTCAGGGCTTATTGCTAGGGATTCAAGGGTGTCGGATCATGTCTGGGCTCTAAAATTTGGCTTGGGAGGGTAGGCTTTAATTGCCAACACTATTCTATTGTTTCTACAGTATAACATACGACAAAACCTAATAGGAATTATTAAAGTCGCTATAGGGCCTTGGAGGAAGGAGGCTTTAAATAGCCTCAGAGACTCCAACATCGCACGGCACTTTCGGAATGCTTCTGAAACACGAGTCGGGTTCTTTTAAAGCAGATCCCTAGACCCTAAACGACCCTAAACCCTTCCCTGACATATGCTGCGGGTAGCTTCGAAGCTTTAGGAGAGTATTGCTATTGCACGAGCAGAGACTCCAGATGTGTTGCCGCCTTCCAGCTTTTTGAAAGAGGAGCTTCCCCAGTATCCACTTACGTGGTGTGGGAGTTAGGGTTCAGGGCGCCTTGTCTTTTTTTTGTTTGGGGTCGCCTTCTTTTCTTCAGGGTTCTTCTTCTGCGCTCGGTTGGTTCAAAGGGTGTCTGGTCCAGGTATCCTTTTTTTAAAGAGGTTTTAGCGTTCGGTTCCCCTAATAACTCCTTCCTTCTTTATTTAAAGGTGTCCTGGTTCGCAACCTCTAGGCTCGGCACACACACCCTCTGCGACTTGCAGAAAAACTGCTGCAGCCGCGCAGAAGGTGGTTCGGGAGTAGATTTTGCGTTCGTTTAAATATACGGTTTACTTAAGCTTCCGGGACTCGGGTCTTAGGTTCTTCTTTTTTTTGTAGGTGAAGGTACGGGTTCTTATTTTTCTTTTCCCCTGTCCTGGTTCCCTAGAGGTGTTACGAAGACCTGCCGGGAGCGGCCGTTCGGCTACCACACCATTGGTGCGGTTCCTGGACCAGTATGAGAAGGGCTTAACGGACGAAGCGATCCGTGGCCCAGCCTTTTGTTTTGGCAAGTATCGCAAGGGCCGCGATCTAACGCGGCACCTGCAGAAGAAGTGGCGGGTTTGGCTCACAAGCCACTAGTCCAATCTTCCCCGCCAGGCCCACAAGCTTGTTAATTTTGAGCCGGTTCTTAAGGAAGGCTCACGAAAAACACCTTTCCAGATGGGCCTTTGCAGATTCCGAGAGGAGCTCTTCTCCGGAAGGCTCCCTAAAGTCGTGGCACTTTTCGGACTGGGAGAACTGATTAGAAATAGGGTCTAGTTTAAGCTGTATCTGTTTAGAATTCGAGTCCAAGAAGATAGAATCCCTCTTCTGCCAGCTCGGCTGCTGCAGCCCGACTCTAGCATTAAAGATCTCGCAAGCTGACACTTGTGTTGCTTGTGGCGAGGGAGAGACTCATAAGCATCTGTTCTGTGAGTGTGAAGCTTTCGCGAGTCATAGACCAACCCGAGGAGACGAGCCACTGTCGTCATGGACTTCTGGCGTTATGGTCGAGTCTGAGGGGTTATCGCGATTCAGGAAAAACAGTTCACCAGATCTGTTTTTACCTGAGGTCGCGGTTAACGCATCCAGCTCGGAACCCATCTTTGTAGCTGACAGCTGTTACTATCAGCAATGGAAACCCTTGCGGTCAGCAGCGTCTGTTGTAGTCATCCCCGCCCAATGTACTTCCCCTGCCTGGACAGGACTGCACATCGCAGCGTACTGAGATTTACGCAGCTATCCTAGCCGTGCACATGACAACAGGCCCAATCTCAGTTGGGACTGATTGCGCAACAGTATTGAGCCGTATCCAGGTGTTTCAGGCCCATTCTTATGACAAAATAATTGCACGAAAGTTCGACAATGCCGATCTTTGGTGTCTCTTCTGTGATGTGTCTCTGGGTCACGAGGGCGAGGTCCGTCTCTTTAAGGTCAAAGCCCATGTAGCCAAGGCACGTGAACGATTTCTTACTCAACTCTCTATGTTTAAGGCTGACATCGCAAGAGCGGCTTGTATTCAAACTCATCTTGTTCGCACTATGGTTACTAGGGCTCAGACGTCTCTTCTTGCTCCTTTCGACGGGTTTGAACCTAGCGATGGTGCCCATAGGGTTCTTACGTTGTTGTCCAAGACGCAGTGCTTATGTAAACCAGTCTTTCGCTTGAGAACCAAAGCCCCCAGGGTCTGTTTGGGTTGTTGTTGCGGGTGTAGTGTGAGAGTAGACAACTTTGTTTCCCTTTGTCTCAGAGGCGTGCCTATCCTCGGTACAGTAACCCAAACACTCCAGCCTTGGCCCGGCTCTTCCGTGCCCCAGGCCAAATTTTGTTTCAATCTTTCGAGTGCGATCACGTACAAAGCATTGTCACGGGAAAGCGCCCTTTATCCCAGAATGCTGTCAGTAGTTTGCAAAGTTTTCTCCGATTGCCTATTTGGTCCGTCCATGATACAGATCGTGGTAGTAAGGTCGCCTGGGTTCAATTGGCACTCGGTTTCGTGTCGCGGTACGGATTCCAGCCGGGCTGGCTGTCTGCCGAAATGTCTGCTGGCATACTGGCCTTACGTTTTCGGTCCTCTTTTCCTAAGATGTTGAAGGCCAACGATATCCCCTCTACGACGGCCAGTGCCTAATCGATCTGGTGTTTATGGTTCCGTTTGTTTTGACTCTTTCCTTCATCAGATGTTCTTCTTGTGTCAAGCGAATCAGTTTTTCGCGACCAAAACCCTGCTTCCCAATCAGAAGCCTCGAGCCCACTTTAAACCCGAGTTCACGAATTTCTGTAATATCCCATCATATTCACCTGCTGCAGGCGCTAATGAAACTTCTCAGGATCCGTTCTTGAACCTTGCATCGATGCCCGGGAGGCTCAGATCCAGAGTGTCGCAACAAAAAAGGGCGCCTTGGTTTTAGGGGCATTCGGATTGGGCATATTGGTGTGGTGTTTAGGATTTTAGCGCAGTATTTGGGAGTTGAGGCATCAACCATGTCACGATTCTGCTGAACACCCTGGGGCTGGACGGTGTGCAGACGCTAGCCGACTTGAACGCAGCTTGTCGGCAACTGAGGCAGAAGCAGGGGAATACAGAAGCCCGAAAAGCATTGAACCGAACACCATGAGCTCCGAAGCCTAAACCTAGACCCTGAACCCTAAAGCCTCAAACGCTAAAGCTCCGAAGCTTAAGCTAGCAACTTAGCAAGCACGGAAGCCCTAAATGCCCTTGCCCCCTAAACCGTGATCCAACCCCAAACCCTACTACGTAAGGCCTGCAACCTAAAACTCCACAATGTCTGGAGCCCAACGCCTCAGCCGCCAAAACCTCCGAAGTCCCAAAGGCACAAGACGTGCCATAAACCCCCAACATAGGGGCTTAGGTAACCAGAACACAGGATATTATATATATATATGTATAAATAAATGTATATATATATATATATATATCTGTATAGCGACTGTAAGGGAATATTACTACCAACTAGGTGGCTTCTTTATCAGGCTTTGCTGCAGTCGCAGGGCCTTGAGTTCAACCCGGCGGGTGGCACGGACGGCTGGACCCAGGCCAGGCCATCTACCGGTTGGGTTTTGGAGTTAACGGTTGATGGCTTCTAGGGTTCCTAAACCCTCAGCCCTATATCCTAAGATCCAAAACCCCAAAACCCAGAGAAACCCGTAACCCTAAATCCCGAGAGGGTGTTGGAGAGATGTGAAACTTCAATCATCGCTGTACCAGAAAAAGGTATTGAGGTTTAGGTTTGGGTTGAGGTGTAGGTTTTTAGGTTAAAGTTGAGGGTTTAGCTATTAGGGCTAAGATGCAGTATAGCATACATGTGGTGGTTGCGGGTATGGGGTTTCGCCTAGCATAGTCTCAACAGATTAGGCAACATACATAAACCAAAAAGTAAGAATGAGTAGGCAAAAAAATAAACATATAGAGATATAGATAGGCAGACAGACACATAGACACATAGACGGAAGGGCAGGTAGACGGATAGACAGAAAAACGGACAGACGGATCGATGGACATATAGATAGATAAGCATATACATATATACATACGTACATAGATAGATAGAAAAAGCTCTATACATGAACAAGCACATACATATACAGAGACGTATGTACATATATAGTTATGTATACGTGACATATGTTCATCAATCCATCTATCTGCCCACCTACCTATCAGTATTCAAAACGCACAGACATATGTATGTATGTACGTATGTATGTATGTATGTGTGTGTGTATATCGATTTGTACATATATATATATACATGTACATGTTCGAACATTTGTATGTGTGTATGTATATATATATATGTATGTATGTATGTGCACTTGTATATCCATACATATATATATACATACATACGGGATCTCTAGGGAAAGATATTGCTCCCACTCCGTCGTGAGTTTGGGAGCCCAGGGCAGCCGGGCCGTGGACCTCGAGCAGAGTTCCACCATCGCGGTACCTGGACTGCATCTTCTTAGGGTTGAGGGTTGAGAGATTAGGGTTAGGGTTTAGAGATTGGGTTTAGGGTTCAGGGTTTAGGGTTTGTGGTATAGAGACAAGGGCTTAGGGTTACGGGTTTAGCGGTTTGGGATTTGGGTATAAGGATTTAGTTTAGTTTGTAATAAGGCCGGAGGGTTGATAGTGTTGCATTTCTGACAGGTTCTTATTGAATTCAATGGCTGGATGCTACTGTTGCATTTTCTGTGGGTTTGTCATCGGCCTATACCTACATGTTGCTACGAAAGGTTTTATTGACAACTTTTTTCTTTTCCAGAATCACTTCTTCAGGAATTCAGGAAAGTTTTTTGAACTGAACCCCGGATTCATGGACCTCTATGACCTAGACCTAAACCCTGAGCTCTGAACCCGATGGATTTGGTCAATGTTGGGGCTCGGGGGTTTCGATGTGCTTCCAGGGATCACCGCAGGCTTTGTTGTCTAGTTTCCGGCGTGTGTCGTGGTGTTTAGCTACTGCCTTCCGTCCACCCTGAAATGGACACCCTAATAAACCTATCATAAGCTGAGGACTCGGTGGAGCACGTCTTTGCCTGCGGATCCCGTGTGACCGTCCCCTGCTCTTTCTTGGAGTTGATCCAGCGCCACAACGGCGGCTTTGGCCAGTTTAGGGGATGATTCATGATGATAGGATTTAATGTAGCGGCCTGACTGTCTGACTAATTACTGGTATCCTTCCACAAGCTTCCGTAGAATAACAAAACTCGAAAAATACACCAAACCCCACATTGTTCTTGCTGATGGAGGCGTCCAGGCCCTGTTCTCCAAGTATGTGACCACCGCAGCACGGTGGACTTTGGAATCAGCTCCCTAAGATGGAGATGTGGCCTTGCATGAGCTGAGGTTCTCCTGTTTGCAGTTTAGGGTTTAGGGTTTAGGTAGATGAGAGTATTAGAATGAAAATTGCTTTTCATTGTCACTGATGCAAGATAGGTCCACTTGCATCCACACCCGGAGGTTCAGGAAAGACGGGTTACTATAAGGGTTGCGGTTACTGTCAGGGGTCCTACAAGCAGCATCTACTCTTACTATAGCCGTTCGGCGGTTTCGTGTGCCCGAAGGCCGAAATCCTAATTAAACCCTTGACCCCGTAACACCCCCTTATATATAAGTCTTCGAAGCCCGTGAACATGCAAGGCTTTTCGAAGCCATTGTACAACCGTGTAAAACCGTATAACTACCACTGCCAAAACTCGTGGAAACTATATACAGCCCCGCTACAATCCTTATAAGACCTTACAAGCGTTATAAGACCTCCATAAGCAACCTTATTTTCCATACTACAACCCTTGTGAACCTATAATGCATGTTAAAACCCTCTAGAATCTATAGAACCCCACCATACAAGCCATATCATACAGACATCGAACCCCCGAGACCTTTAACCCCCTTGTGAAGTTTTCCCGAGGCTTCCGCGGCTTCCTGGGCCAGAACGCCAAAGGCATCCTTCTCAGGGTCTGGGCCGTTTTTTTTTTTTTTGGGAGGGGGGGGGGGGGGTTTGGGGGTTTTCGGGGTTTTTGGGGGGGGGGGTTTGGGGTTGGTCGGGGGGTTTGGGGTTTTTGGGTCTCTTTTGTTGGNCGCTGTAGGCTGGTGCGACACCGCCGTGGTGTGTTGTTGGGGTTGTTGTGTGTTGTTTTTTTTTTGGGGGGGGGGGGGGGCGAGTTTGAGGGTTATCGGGATTTTAGTGGGGGGAGTTCTGAGGTTGATCGGGGGATTTGGGGCTTTCGAGTCTCTTTTGATGGACTTTGCCGAAAATGAGGGCTTCAGGACATTATTTTCGGGAAATCATGAAGGTTTTTTCGTGGTTCCAGGCTTTGAGAATTGGTTTAGGGCTTTAGGGTTTGGAAATTATTGGGGGATTTGGGGTTTAGAGGGTGATTTAGGGTTTAGGGTTTCGAAAGGTTGCAGAGCTGTACTTGACTCCCCGAAGTCAGAAGCCCGAAGCTTCGAAACGCCTCGACCCTTGAACTCCTAACCATACTACCCGATATCCTGAAGTCATCAAGCCACAAGCCCGTAAACCCCTTTGCAGAGCAAATGAAATTCGTAAAACCGAAAGCCCGCAATCCAGAAGCCCATACATGCCACAAGAATCTCTAGAGTCCAAAGCCCCAAATGCTAACAACCGTCAAAGAAAATCCTAGACCCTTGAATCCGAATTTAGCCGGGTCAGGGATGAAGGAATGTAGTGATCGAGGGGGTTGGGATTCGAATGTTAGGGGTAGCCCCAGACAAGTTTACTGCAGGGGGGAGGGGGGGGATGGGGTTTAGTAATGCATATAGAAGCCCTCATACTACCCTTAAAGACTCCTTTAAACTCCCTGTTGGCTCATTAATGACCCACCTGCAAAAAGTTCCTTGTTGGGTCTTGTAGGCCTCGTGGGGCTTCCTTGTAGCCGAAAAGACCTACCGTCTTTTGGGGGTTCCTTATTATGGTTTCTATGTATCGTTCCTTAAAAAGGTAGGTCTTTTGGGCCAGAGGTCGGGTTTACGCTTGAGGATGAAAGTACGGAATTTCCTGGACCTGCCCTAAGCGGCAAATTGACTTACATCCTAAGTCGGGAGGATTTGAATTCTCAATAGCCCATATAAAAACCTATGGTGCCCGGTTGTTAGCCGCCAAAATAGCAACCTTTATATTATAGAAACCCAGATGGTGCCCTTAAGGGAGCCGGTAAATCCCAAAGAGGCATCTTCTCTTCCACCAACGTCCAGCGGTCTTCGCAGCCAGCGGCGGTGGCGTGACCTTGACGCTGTCCCTCTCAGGTCCCCCCGCTGTCGGTTTCAGAACTTTTAGTTTTGGGGTTTAAGTGTGGAAAAGGCAGGGTTTTGGGTTTTGGGTGTAACGGCTTTTAGGGTTGTTGGGTTTCGGGCGTAAAGGCTTTTAGTTATGCTTTTTGGGGTTGGGTGCCTTTGATTTGGGCTTTTTTCATGGCTGGTTGGCGCTTTTTTGGGGATTCTTTTTCACTCTTTCAAGGCTTTCAGTGCTTTTGGGGGCCCAGGCCGTTTGCGGCTTTCCAGGGCGTGAGGGTTTTGGGGGTGGAGCGGTTGTGATTGAGGGTGTGGGTTAGCAGACAGGGCCCCCGCCATTCTGTGAAAGTTCAGTGTGGGGCCACCTGATTATGCAGGGATGATAGGTAGGTAGTTCTCTAAATTAGGCTCCGTCTCGAGATGACAAATATATAGTGCGGCACCCTTATAAACAGGACCCTTTCATGAACCCTAATTTAGAGAACTACCCAGATTCTGATAGATCAGTCGCATTGCCAGAGGTTTGGCCGCTGTCGTGTTGTGGCCGCCATGGCGTCGGTCCTCGTCCTCGTCTTTGTCGTCGCTCTCGTCATTCTTCTGTTGATTCTGTTCGGTATATTCACATGCTCTGACTTTCCAAGTGCGGGTGCCGTCATAAAAAAAAGCACAGGTCGGGATTCCCGAGAGTTCAGCGCAAAGTGCTGTTCCGAGTTGAACGCCAGACTTGCTTGCTAAGGGCCATTTTCCCAAGGAGTTCCATTCAGGCTTGTATGGGCCTTCCCACACCATGCGTCTTGTGAACTCATATAGCTGGCATAGTTTGCAGCTTACTGGCTTATACCATTTCAATGGTCTTCACCCTGTGGCGTTTGCTCGTCCTGGCCTGCCCTGCACAGACTTGCGTTTGGAGACCCACCTGCTATCTACGCAAAGCAGCCGTGAAGCAGCGAAACTGCCTTCATGCTCTCACCATCTCCCTAAACCCTAGACCCTAAAGCCCGTCGCTTAACGTTCGGATTCTGGATGCCCAGGTGCACTAACTCGGCCCTGAGATGCGAAGAGCGCCACAGTTGGACAGCATCTGTTGGTTTCGGCCAGACAGCTCTTTACAAGCCCTGGCCGTCGCCTGGGGTTTCTGGAAGCTTCAACTCATAACTTCTATCATCTGTTGTAAAATATTCTAGTCTAGTACATTCTAGTATACTAGTACATATATATATATATATACATATATATATACACATATGTATACATATATATATATATGTACATATATAGATATGTAGGTATATATAGATATGTATATATATATGTATATATATATATATATATATATATTAGTTCGTATTATAGTATGTTATAGTATATTATCGGTTCCAGGCTTGTAACCATATTATCGTATATTCTCGTACATAAGTATATTGCGGTATATTATGGTATATTCTGGTATATCGTTTCTCTCCTTTGAGAGAAGGTGGCTTTGGCCCACAGGATGATCCAACAGAACCTGGAGGCAAACACGAAAACACTCAAAATCCTGCAGACCCTGCAGCCCTAAGAGCCTCCTTGCACCGAGCCCGGTTTAGGGTTTGGGATAGCTATACCATACGGTTGATGATATAAATCCTGCATTACCCATATCAAGGAATATACCATGGTTCCCATAGTTTAGGATCCTTAGGTAATGCAGGGTTTATATCATCAACAGTAAGAGCCTGAACCCTTGCTGCCGTCGATGTTCGCAAGGCGCCGGGCCCTATAAACCCTATGAAGCCCTTATGGAACCCTGAGAAAAGCTTCATAAGCTCCCTAAACCCCAAACCCTGGGAGGGTTGGGGCTAACATGTGTAAAAAATAAATAAAACAAGACCCTATAACAACATCATGCAAACCCTTTTTTGACCGATGAGGGGTTCAGAGCCTTCGAGCACCTAAAGTGTTTTGCGAAGCTGATATGAACGGAAAGGTGCCTTGAAAAGGGCCCGAAGTCAGAACAACTCATGTTGACATGTTGAACCTGTCGGGGTCCTTGTCTCAGGTTTGCAGTTTGTACATGTATGTAGGTATGTATGTATGTATGTATGTTTACACACCTGCACACATGTTAGGGTTCAGGATGTTAGGAAAAAGGCACCACAAACCCAGTCCCGTGGAGATTGGATGCCTTGGACGGGTCCTGGGGCGAGCTGTTTTCATTCTGGCGGACCGTTGCATGCGTTTCAAGTCTGCCCGACAGGCATTGGACGATCGGCAGAACCAAGACGTAGTAGAGGGGCCTTAATAATTACCTGTACTATTTTGGGGGTTCCATATTATAGTTATAGTATAATGGGCCCCAAAACCCTGTTCTAATTATTAAGGCCCCTATAGCCCCAAGCCCCGGTTCTTTTTGTGCAAGCATACTTGAGGGTTCGTGGCCAGCTAGAAGTCGGGTTCTAGGCTGGAGTTGACACCTCCTTGGTCTGGCATCTAGGGCCTAGGGCAGCTATCTTCAGGCTCTGGGTCAGATGTATGTATGTATGTATGCATATTCACAAATGCATAGACATAAACAGGGTATTGATACCCCGAACGTACCTGCCGCGTTCGGGCTGGTATTTGCTGATTACGGCAAATGGGTTTAGGGACAAGGCGGGCAGGCGGGTGCAATCCAGCAACCAACTAGCACACACACACACATGAGTGTAGGTGTTTATCTATGCATGTATACACACAAACACACATATATATATGCATATACATATATACACATGTATGTGTGTGTGTATGTGCATGTGTATGTGTACGTGTATGTGTATGTATATGTATATGTGTACTATGTTTATACGGATACATACATACATACATACATACATACATACAGGTACATACGAATACATACGGATACACACGGATACATACATATACATATACACATACATATACATACACATATACATACACATATACATATACACATACACATACACATACATACATACATACTTACACACATACGTACATACACACACGCACACACGCAGACACCAGGGTTTAGGCTGGTCTGCTCTGGCCATCGAAAATGTGGAGAGGTGTTCCTTCAGGCTCAACTGCGAAGAACCGTGGAATGTTTTCAAAGACACACGCACAGGACATTCACGACGTCAAGGACATTCGAGGCACACACGGCATACACGACAGGCAAGACAGGCAAGACAGGCAATACATACAAGAAATACATACATCCCTGCATGCATGAATGCATGCATACATGCATACATGCATACCTGCATACATACATGCATACATACATACATACATCCGATGCATACATGCACGTACACATGCACATGCGCATGCACACACACACACACACACGCACGCACGCACGCACGCACGCACGCACATGTACATATGTACGACAAACGTGCATACACTCACATCTTAAAGCAAAGGGATATACATATTTACATCATACATCTATACATAGGTATGCACGCCGGTAAAGCCAACAACATTTAGTGTAAGGGAAGGCCTCGACATCAGCCCAGCGGAAAGATCGCTCCGATGCCCTGCTCGGGTTGCTGCCCCTCCTCGCCACATAGGAGCTGTCTGTCAAGGCCTGAGCAGGCCGAAACTGAGTGCTTAAGGCCCAGGGGTGTTAATCAATTCGCTCTTTAAGGCTGAGATAGTAGCTTCGATCCTCAAAGAACGTGTTGCTCCATTTTCGAGTGCGTGAGTTGCAGCAAGGTGCACCCGTACACACCTTAGTCAATGCCAGCTTCACTAAGCACTACTGCTGCTGCCGCTGCTACTACGACGACGCCTACGACGACTACGACGACGACTGCCGCGACTGCTGCGACTAATACGACTACTACAACTAATACGGCTGCTACGACGACCACTACTATGACTAACTACAACTACTGCAACTGCTGCGACTACTACGACGACGATGACACTACGGCCACTACGACAACAGACGACGGCTACGACGACGACGACGAGCACGACTACCCTAACAGAGAATGATAGCACTGTGAAGACTCATGATCATGGTGTCCTGGTCATCTGTTTTGGCAGCAGTATGGGACTGAGGGTCGCACTCCTTTGATTTGTATTCGCATGTTCCGCAATAGGAGGACTCACAGGCTTGAGCCTAAGCCGTTTCAGCCTGAGCAGCTGCTACGCTATTTCTGTTCACTGTCCAGTGAGGCTTTAGGGCCGAAAGTAAATTCAAGAAGTCCTGACGGGTCTAAAGTCCAAAGCATCCATCGGTACCCTAAACCCTAAACCGTTAGGGGTTTCGGCTAAACCCTAAACCCTAAAGCCGAAAAAGGAGCTTAAAAAAACACCGTTAGGGTTCTCGGTTGCGGAAGAAGACAGCCCGAGTGGGCGGTTGGCCCCAGCGTTGGCTTTCTGGACGCGGCGAGCTGGAGCTGAAATGAGACGTCGCTTTGTCTCGGGATCTGAAATCCCTAAACCCCTAAACCCCCCCCTCAACCCCAAACCCTGAACCCTAAGCCCCAAACCCTGAACCCCAAACCCTAAACCCTGAACCCTAAACCCTGAACCCGAAACCCTGAACCCGCGACCGACGACTGTGCTGCAAACGCGATGTTACGAGCGGATTCGAGCCCCAGGCCTAAGTCTTTGAGCGGGTCAGAGTATGACATAGTGGTGCCGGGTAATCTAGAGGCCTTAATAATTAGAATAGGGTTTGCAGGTGTACTATACTGTAATTACACTACGGAACCCCCACAATGGTATTGGTAGTCATTTAGGCTCCCATATTAGCTGACACGCCCTGGCTTAAAGGATGCACACCCGGCCTGTCTTCGAAAGAGCGGTATTTTTTAGGGTTTAGGGTTTAGGGTTTAGGGGGGGTTCTGCGGATTATGGGCTACCAAAACCCGACCCAGTGGCTCTTGGAGAAACACGATTCCGTGTTGCGGCCCTTTCGGTTTAGGGTTTAGGGGAACACTGCAAGAGAGCTCAGATATCATAAGCTGCTGACATGAAAGCCTAAACGGCCTAAACCCTAAACCCTAAGAAAGCACAAAACATCAAGTGCTAGACTCCCGACAGAGCCGTTACCATCACATTTATCCTTGGAACTTGGCGCTTCGACTCTAGACTGCTGCCCTTGCACTAAACTTCAAAACCCCCGGAGTCCAGATCCTTGCAGAAGCTGTATCAACTTCATAAAAACTCTACAAAGGCCTTAAGAGCCTTAACAACCACTAAAACCCCATGCAGTAAAGCCTAGAGCCCTTATCACTGTTATTTAACCCTGAGACAGCCTGTGTAAGTCATCCTGTTAGTAACCCTAAACCCCTAAAACCGTAAACCCTAAACCCTAACTGTAACTCTTATGGCAACCCTACTTGGAGGATCATGGGACTTAGTAAGTATGGTTTTAAGTACCTTAAGAGGGGTTATAAGTAATTGTAAGTATACATACCTTACTTATAACCCTAGTTACTAAGTCCCATGATCCTTTAAGTATCGAGGAGTCGGGGCTGCGGCGAGCCTCCAGGGGACCCCGTCCTCCCGAGAGGCAGCCCTCGATATCCGGACTTCGGGCAAGGCTAAGAGTCTAGGGTTTAGGGTTTAGGGTTTTGGGGAGTTTAAGGGGTAAGGTAGGTAAGATAGAGGCCGAGAGTCTTTGAGAGTTTCATGGATAATCTAGTGGCCTAATGATTTTAAATCAGTAATTGAAAGGAACCTAAAGGACTGATATCAGTAGTTGTTCAGGCTTTCATATTGCAGGGTTTAGTGGGGCATGGTCCGTCTGTTCAGCTCTTCAGGGATTTTGGAATTGGGTGTTCGCTGGGGCTTTGGGTCTTCGCGAGGTTTAGATTAGCGGCATGACATGGCCTGAATATGTAGAGGTTTAGGGTTTAGGGGGCCTTACTAATCACCTATACTATTTGAGGGGCTGCTTATTTAAACTATAGCTTAATGAGTAAGGCCCTTATATGTAGAGGTTGGTTAAGATACGTATCATACAACATTTCAGTTTGTCGGAGTGACCGATGAAGGACACAGGTTCAGATAGCACATCTTGAAGGCCAATTCCTTTAGGTCTCATCGTACAGAGCGACTGGAACGACAATCCTAAAGTCTATACCTATAGGCATCACAGGGCCTGGAAAAGCTTGCAAGCCGTACAGGTGTTGAGTGCATCCCAAAAAACAGGTTAACATTAATTAATATATACATGTATATACATACATATTAGTATCTCAATATAATATGTGAATATGTTAAGAGCATGTGGAAAGGAGCGGTATCTTCCTGCAGCCGGCAAGGGCTTCTCTGTCTGACTTTGGACAGCTTTCGGGTTCAGGGTAGTTCTCTAGATTAGGGTCCCTAAACCGCCCCAAATCCGCAACTCTGAAACCCTGAACCATCGGTGCGGTTGGTCCCGACATTTAGGGCTTCAAGGGTCTAGAGATTCAGAACCCGAAACCCTAAACCCTAAACCCCTAAACCGGTCTGGAACGTCGGCTGCGAAGGGTTCGGAAGTTAAGCATTTCGGATCTGGGCCCCAGTGCCGAGGGTGAGGGCTCTAGGAGGTTGAAGGTTTTGGGGTTTGGGCTTGGGGATGATCATTTAAGGTTTGGAGGCTCCTACAGGGTTGAAGGTTTTGGGCTTTGGGGTTACGTAAGGATGGGAGGCTCAGAATTCGGGGTTCAGAGGTTGAGGGTGTCGACCCTGGCGCAACGACAGGTGCGGACCACGGCGACGCTCTGGAGCACTTCTCTTGCATGGGGCTCAGGCTTTGCACCTTAAACTCGGGAAGTTTCCTGAACCCCAAGCCCTACGTTCCCCATCAGTCTCAGGTTTAGGTTTTACTACGCCTGGACGAAAGTTCGTCGCATGGGACAGCTCTGCTACCATGCACTGGTAAACCAGCTTCCGCCCTAGACCCCTCCACGAAGCGTGGATATTTGGGGCTCAGCTGTTTTAGCACACCTGTCCTTTAATGTGTAGGGTTAAAGCCTTTAAATTCAAGGCTGTAATCCTACACCCAAAATCCCAAAACCGAAAAAAAGCCTTGCTTCAGCACCCTGGACGCTACATGCAACACCCTAAACCGGAAACCTCTGACACCGAAGCCCTAAAATAGAGGCGTTAGCCGTTAGAATAGGGTTTTGGGGCCCATTATACTCAAAAATATAATAAGGAACCCCCCCAAAATAGTATAGGTACTTATTCAGGCCCCTGTAGTAAATCCTAAACCCTAAGCTTTCCAAGCAAAAGATCCTGAAATCCCCTGCGAGGACGGGTCAAGCCACAGCCGGGGCAAGGCAAGGGCTCCAATCAGGGGACTTAGTAAGTAAGGTTATAAGTACCTTGTAAGGGTTCCTTAAAAGGGATCTATAGGAAATTGGGGCTTAGATTAGAGTATCATGGGACTCAGTAAGTAAGGTTATAAGTACTAAGTGCCTTTAAGGGGTATGTATGGGTTCTATAATATGGGCTTTAGGGTGTACTCAGAGGATCCTGGGACTTAGTAAGTATAGGGCTCCTTACAGGGTTCCTTAAAAGGGATCTACAGGGATTTAGGGCTTGGGGTGTAGGGCCTACATAGAGGATCATGGGACTTTTGAAGCAGGGTTCCTTGAAGGGACAGAGATGGGTTCTATAATATGGGTTTTAGGGTGTACTTGGAGGATGATGGGACTCAGTAAGAAAGGTTCTAAGTACCCTAATTGAGGTTACAAGTCATTATAACTCTAGTTCCCTTATCTATAGCCTTAGTTACTAACTCCTGTAAGTAGGATTTTACAATTAGGAGTCTAGGGTTTAGGAGTTCATAGGGCTCTAAAGGGATTCAGCAGGTTTGGTAGGCTTTCATAGGGTGTCTTGAGGGGTTTATGGTCGACAGGGCTTTGGCCAAAGCTTTGTAGGGATTTAGAAGCTTATTGACGCACACATAGAGCCCTAAACTGTTATCGGCGACTTTCTAGCCTTGGATAACTTGTCATCGGGAAGCAAACAGATCGGTAGAGAACCCCAACCAGACACCCCGAACACGAAAGCATTGAATCTGTCTTTTGCCTCACGTTGTCGAAGGATTGATCTACCTGAAAACTGCCGAAGACGTCCCCCCCAAACCCCTAAACCCCCAAACCCGACGCCTCATGGGATCAAGCCATCGGGCAGAAAAGCCAACGCCCTTCCCCCCCTCTCCGATGGGCCCAGCCGCTCAAACGCCAAGGGCTGCATTCGCTTTGGTGGCTGACCCTGCCTGGCCAGTTAGGAATTGAGGAAAGGAGTTTCTTTTTCTGCTCTTTGCGCATAGATGCTGGACGCGGTTTTGCGCCGGAGATGGTAGGTCGCACGAGCGCACCAAGACGACCCTGCTACTTTGAAAGTCTGAATGGGCACCGCAACGAATCTGTGCCTGATCTTCTGCATGGCGACGCTCTTTGGCTGGCCCTTGAGCCCAGGTCGCGGATGCTTCGGGTTCCGGTCCCGGCTTCCGGGTGACTAAGGACGAGAACTGCGAGACTATGCCCAAGGAGCGCGGCATGGCATCTGCAAGAATCTCGCCGCCCTGAACCCCGAAATCCCTAAATCCTTTGGCCTCGGTAAGCTTCTCGGTCCGAAGGCCCTCCACCGACTGCTTCTCTGGCCAGGAGGCGCGCGCGAGGGCGGAGTGAGCGGGGGGGGGGGGGGGGAGGGGGTTTTGGGGCCCTGAAGTTTTAGGCTTTTGGGGTTTGGGGGGCTTGGGGTTTTGGGTTTTTGGTTTTAGGCTTTTTAGTTTTAGGGTTTTGGGTTTTTAGTTTTTTGGGGGTTTGNCCTAGTCATGGTCGTTGTGGTGCTCCATCACTGTTTAGGGATCTACGCTGGCAACAAATTCAGAGATTCAGGAAGGGCGTTTTGGGGCCATGAAGTTCTAGGCTTTAGGGGTTTGGGGGTCTAGGGTTTTAGGGTTTTAGGTTTCAGGCTTTTCAGTTTTAGGCTTTAGGGTTTTCAGTTGTTTAGGGCTTTGGGGTTTTCGCTTGTTCAAGCTGAGCCCTTCAGTTCTGCCTCTGGACCTTTCTGAACCCTCAGGAGAAAAGTTGTCAAGCAACTTCAGGATTCCAGCAATACAGTTAAGGTGTAGGGTTTAGGGTTCAGGGTTTCGGGGGAAGTCACAATCAAGCTCCTTGGGTTCAGGCTTTACGCTTCGGGGGAAGTCACAATCAAGCTCCTTGGGTTCAGGCTTTACGCACAAGGGGTTTGCATCAGCTTAAGCTTGAAGAAAAAGACTTAAGAACAAGGGCTCTAGAGCCCTACACCCTGAACCCCAAACTCTAAACCCGAAGCCCGAAACTGTGAGCCCTAGGCTCTAAGCCCCAAACCCTGAACCTTTAAACCCCTGAACCCCTTCTAGATCCCTTATAGCAGTCCTTATAGGAACCCTTAAAGGAGCCCTCAGCGTCCAGGATCTCTGCGAAGCTTCGGCCTTGAGTTCGAGCACGCTTGACGCGCGGTCCGCCCCGAGGCGCCGGGCGGCGGGGACGGGGAGGCTCCTACGCCCCTAAAGCTAGAGTCCCGAGAACTCCATAGTCGTTTCAGGACTTCTAATTTGGGGTGCAGGGAAGTTGGGCCTTTTGGGCCTTTAGGGCCCTTTAGGGATGAAGAGTTTAAGGCAGCTAGGCGCCTTCTCAAGGAAGCCTCCGCTCCTATCTCTTCCCAGTCATTCTTGAAGCCTAGGCCCCTGAGCCAGAAGCTCGGAAGCTCAACGCAGCCATCGCAGTGCGTATAGCTCCCTGAAAGAACTGGCAGCAGGGCGTTGGGTCGTCTTATGCGGTCTTGAAGGCTGCTGTTACCGCGATGCGTGGCATACTCTAGCATAACTCAGCATAAGGCACTTTGGCTCCTACTTCGCAGCACCAGAACCATACTAGAACTGGACTATAACGTACTGTGTTCTACAATCTATAACATACCATATTATGTAGTGTGCCATGATATATTTCCCTACCATAATATTAGAACATGCCATAATATGTAATGTGCCAAAACATCAACGCTATCCTTAAAGGGAGCTTTTCGTTAAGGCCTCGCCATACTATACCCAGACCATAGCATACTCCAATATACCATACTGAAGACCATACCATAATATATAATATATCATAATACATAATATACCTATACCACAATTCATAATATACCATAATATAGACCATACCATTTTGTATAATGTGTCATAAAATCTCATTTTGATCAAAGCCCCCCCCCCCTCCCGAATTCTCGGAGCGAAGGCCCCGGAGCCAGGCCTCGCGAAGACTCCGTGAGGTCGTGGCCTCGAGGGGTCCTTGGCCTCCTTGGGGGGGGTTCCTTTAAGGTGTCCTTTAAGGGATCCTTCGAGGGATTCTGTAGGGCTTCCTTTAAGGGAGTCTTTAAAGGTTGGGCGCTTTGCAGGTTTTGTTTTCGGTTTGTTGGCGTTTCGGTGGGGCAGTTTTTTTCTTGTTGCTTGGAGTTCCGTGTTTAGACTTTGTTGCGATGCCGGTCGAGATTCAGCGTTTAAGGTACTGCATCGGGGCGCATGCTTCGTGCCCTTACAACACCAAAGGACTGTTCCCTTTTCCCCGGTTAAACCCTAAACCCTAAACCCCTAAACCCCTAAACCCCTAAACCCTAGACCCTAAACCTTACTTCCTTCCTCGCAGGGGGCCCGCGGGAACTCGGAAGCAAACCGATGGATTCTACTAGAGGGGCCTAAATCTCGGCTTGAAGGTTTCAGGGTTCCTGACCGTAAACCACCCCAAACCCTAACTTCGAAACCCTAAACCCTGAACCCTGTACCTTAAACACCCGAAGACCTAAACTAAACCCTTAACCTTCAGCCTTAGTTCTTCCTCAAGGTGTCATAGAGTTTCTCGGATTCTCGAGTTCGGGATGCGTGCAGAATTTCGGAAGTTTGCGTTCTCTTATGGCATAGCGGTACACTTAGAGTACGGTATAGTATAATATCGCCCAAAACCTTATTTTGGCTCTTAGGACCAGAAATATGTAAGTTCCGAAATTCCGGAGCCCCTGAGGCACACTCAAGGCACACAT
Organism: Symbiodinium sp. clade A Y106; assembly: GCA_003297005.1. NCBI lineage: Eukaryota > Dinophyceae > Suessiales > Symbiodiniaceae > Symbiodinium > Symbiodinium sp. clade A. Next base: position 2,985 of record BGNK01004780.1, on the reverse strand, counting down.
CCCAAACACCCAAACGCTGACACCCCCCAAATGCCCAACTAGAACCTGTGTTTAGAGGGTCTTGTGTGTCCTTGTTTTAAAGATTTTGTAAGTGGCGCCTAGACTGCAACTTGAAACCCTGCGCCCGAACCCAAACCGGTCAGGGGTTTGAGGTTACGAACCACTGGACTCTCTTTCTGGCTTTCTGGCAGTCTCGTAACCTTAAACGCTAAACCCTACAGCCCAAAACTCCCCAGAGATCCCAATATCCCTTAATTAAGGAATATATCTTAAATTATAGTAGGATCCCTAATATGATTTAAGGTATATTCCTTAATTAAGGGATATTGGAGTCTCTGGGCACACCAAACCCTAAGACCCCCAAACCCTAAACCCCTTTTTTCCCTAACCCACAAGTCGCCTTATCGAAACCTCAAGCACCGCCTTAGCCTAGCAAACCCTACAGTACTTTTTCGTAGGTTCTTATTCTGAACCCTAATATGGAGTATTCTTGGGGACCCTAAACCCTAAACCCTAAATCCCCAGAGGCCCCAATGGATCGCAACTCCTCGGTCAGCTCTCTGCGCCCGGAGCCGGACTCCTGGGCATTGCAGGGTCTCAGAAAAAGACGGGGGTGCTAGTATGTCACAGGGTTTGGGGTTTCAGGGTTTATGGTTTGGGGTTGAGGTTATCAGGGGGTTCTAGAGGTTTTGGGGTTTAGGGTTGCGGGTTGAGGGGATCAGAAAAAGAAGGGGGTACTAGTATATTATAGGATTTGGGGTTTAGGGGTTTAGCTTATGTAGGAGTCCTTGAAATACTGATCCTCAGACCATGACCGTTTAACTTCAAAATCCTTGAACTGAAAACTCGAAACCGTGCACCCTGATCAAATCTCGAACCGCATCCATTTACTTATGCCAGAGGGCACATACCGTCACATGGCATCGGCAGGTTATGCTTCGTCCTCTCACAACTTCCAACGGCATCTTAAATTGCATGGGTTACCAAGGGCTGGTTCTCTTCGTGTGACAGGGTCCTGTTATTAGTGTCATCAGCCCTTTGCTCTAAATCCTATAAGCCTTAAACTATTGCCAGATGGCTGTACATGCCTCAACGTTTCGATGATCATGGTGCCTGGGTTTGGCGCCTCAGGCGCAGGCTTGCGTTCTCCTTGCGATCTTCCCGCTGACCACGAGAAACGAGGATTTAGGGTTGAGGTTTTACGGTTTGCATGGAGTCGTGGTCGTGGTTGTGGTGGTGGTAGCAGTAGTGGTGGTGGTTGTGGTGGTGGTGGTGGTGGTAGCAGTAGAAGTAGTAGTAGTAGTTGTTGTTGTTGTGGTCGCCGTCGTCGGCAAGCCAGCTTGTAGTAAGGCTATTCAGAAACTCCAGATCCCTCGAACTGACACTGTTGCTTGTGTTATAACAGGATATCTTCATGAGGGATCCTGAGCTAGGGTTCTTGAGCTCTACAAGTTCTTGCAAAGCCCGTGATAAACGGCGTCTGAAATCCTGGATTCACAGACTTTGCAAGACCTCATCGAAATCCAGTGGGATACTGGCATTGGGTGAGGTTCTTTTGCTCATGGCTGCGTCGCTCCGACGGCTTCGTGCAACTCGGTGAGCAAAGACAGCCCTAAACCCCAAACCGGAAGCCCTAAACCCCAATCCCTGAGCCCTAAACCCTCAGCCCTAAACCCCAATCCCCAAAATCCCCAAGCCCCGAAGCCCAAAGCCCCTAAGCCCTAAGCCCCGAAGGCCCCAAAACCCGAAGCTCCAATCCTTGGAGCCCGACGGCCTCAACTCGCAGGGTTTTCGCTTGTTGAGGAGCCTGGAGAGGAGGTTCTGGGATTGATGAATTATGGTTTAAGGCTTTAGCGTTTAGGGTTTAGGGTTGCCTGTAGCTGAAAAATCCGTACCTTCTTAGGGTTCCGTATTATGGCTTCTTTATTTCATTCCGTCAAACGGCAGGTTTTCTGGGCCACCGTTCGGGTTTCGGGTTTATTAGCTATGGTTTAGGGTTTCGGGGAGCTCCTCTGTGCTTTCGCAGGGTTTCTGGAGGGCGCTGTTTAAGGCTCAGTTGCGGAGTTGCGGAGGCCCATGTGCATTGCTTCGTCTAGTGATATGATTAGTTCGTTAGTAAGTGAGTTAGCTAATTAGCAAGTTGATTACTCAGTTAGGTGGTGGTTAGCTACGCGGTTATTTAGTGTTTGTTAGTCAGGTAGCTAGGTAGGTAGTCATACAACTATGGAGTTTTGTCAATAAATTAGTTTTGGAGGCGTATATATATATATATATATATTTTTTTTTTTTGGGGGGGGGGAATTTTTGTTTTTTTGGTCTGGGTGCGGCGCGCGGTCTCTGGGCTTTCAGTTTCTTGAGGCTTCTTGGTTTCCTTGGCTTCTTGGTTTCTCGGTTTCTGGGCTTTTTGGCCTCTCGACTTCTTGTAACCTCCTGGCTTGGAGTATAATTATTGCCTTCTGCTCTTGTATGGCTTCTAGGTTTCCATGGCTTCTTGGTTTTTCGGTTTCTGGGCTTCTTGGCCTCTCGACTTCTTGTAACCTCCTGGCTTGGAGTATAATTATTGCCTTTTGCTCTTGTATGGCTTCTTGGCTTCTTGGTTTCCTTGGCTTCTTGGTTTTTCGGTTTCTGGGCTTCTTGGCCACTTGACTTCTTGTAATTTTCTTGTCTTGTCTGGCTTGTTGGCTTCTTGGTTTCCTTGGCCTTTCGGTCTCTCGGCTTGTTGGCCTCTCGACTTCTTATAGCATCGTGTATTATATTATACTATGTAACATTGAGTTATATGAATATATATATATATATATATATTGTGTTAAAGTGTATCATCTTTTAGTATATTGCACTATCTTTATATCTTGCGAAGTTAGATCATACTCTATTATATTTTAATATATGATGTTATATGATAGGATATTATATTACATTATTATATCATACTATATCATAACACGTGATATGATCTTATATAATATGATATGACATTTTCAT
>BGNK01004779.1:3516-42015 GCA_003297005.1 Symbiodinium sp. clade A Y106 | reverse complement strand
TGAGATCACACATCACAGGGGGTACGATTTGTTACGGGCATCGGCGTGTGTATGTTGTGAGATCACACATCACAGGGGGTACGATTTGTTACGGGCATCGGCGTGTGTATGTTGTGAGGCCACTCCCCACCCCACCCTCGAACCATACACCTGAAGATTCCCCACCCCACCCTCGAACCATACTTTCGTCAAAGACTTTATCTTCACTGGCAACTTGCCTTAAACCACGAATGTTGCAAAGGTCGGGGGGGCAACTTGCCTTAAACCACGAATGTTGCAAAGGTCGGGGAGCCAACTTGCCTTAAAACACGAAGGGTAGCAAAGTTTATATAAACCTTGCTACCATTCGTGGCTTAAGGCACAACTTGCCTTAAACCACGAATGTTGCAAAGGTCGGGGGGGCAACTTGCCTTAAACCACGAAGGTTGCAAAGGTCGGGGGGCCAACTTGCCTTAAACCACGAATGTTGCAAAGGTCGGGGGGCAACTTGCCTTAAACCACGAAGGTTGCAAAGGTCGGGGGGCAACTTGCCTTAAACCACGAATGTTGCAACGGTCGGGGAGCCAACTTGCCTTAAACCACGAAGGGTAGCAAAGTTTATATAAACCTTGCTACCATTCGTGGTTTAAGGCAAAGCTTGCCTTAAACCACGAATCTTGCAAAGGTCGGGGGGCCAACTTGCCTTAAACCACGAAGGGTATTAAAGTTTAAATATCATATGATAAAGAGGGTTTAGGGTTTAGGGTTTAGGGTTCAGAGTTTAGGGTTTAGGGTTTAGGGTTCAGCGTTCACAGAGTTTAGGGTTTAGGGCCTTAGGGTTTAGGGTCAAAGTTCTATGAAGATCTCTAAGGGCTCTTTCAGGCTTCCTTTTGGGGGGCTCCTGAACCTTGAAGCCTGAACCACTGAAACCTTCGACCTTAGATGGGTTTGGGGCTTTGGATGTTTTGGCTTCGACGTAAGGGTTTCGGGAACCCCTCCAAAAACCTAAACTACTCCTGGACCTCCAACATCTCAGGAGATACTGTTGATGGACAAAATCCTGCATTACCCATTATAAGGAATATACCATAATTCCCATACTTTAGAGTCCTTAAGGTCATGCAGGATCTTGTCCATCAACCGTAAGGGTTCTTTACAAGGGTTTACGGGGTTTGGGGTTTGGGGGTTTCGGGGGTTCAGGGTTAGGGTTTAGGGGTTTGGGGTTCGGGGGTTTCAACCGTATTGAACCCGCCAACCCCGAGGATGAAAACATAAAACCTTACAGAGAAACGTCCTCAACCTGTAAACACCTTGTAAGACCATAGGGTTTAGGGTTTAGGGTTTATCAGAACAAAGCCCTTAGAGATCTTCATAGAACTTTGACCAAAAACCCTAAGGCCCTAAACCCTAAACCCAGCCTAAACCCGAACAAGCAGTTCTGCAACCTATTTAAACACCCTCGGAAAACCCAGGTGGAGGATCATAAGTATAGATAGTATTGTTATCTTATGCACAACCCTTGCTACTACCATAACGCAGCATAACGCACGGTTTTTGTAGGTTCTTATTATGAACCCTAAACCTAAGCCCTAAACCCTAAACCCTAAACCCTAACCCCTCTAGGGATCCTACAATAAAGTGGTTTTTGGTAGTTTGAGGTCAGTCGAATGGTCCTTTGAGTATAAGGGTAGTTCCAGAAATTACGGTCCCTGTTTAAGTCCCCCAAAATACTACGGCACCCAGAAAAAGCGTACCCTAAAAGGAGCCCGGAACCCTTACAGATCCCTTAAAGGAGCCCTTTAAGGAACCCTAAAAGATCCTTTAAAGGAACCCTTTAAGGAACCCTCCTAATTTAGAGAACTACCCGTGAGCGCCTCCCTGGTCTCCTACTTGGAGGAACATGGGACTTAGTAAGTATGGTGAGGGGGGCTATAGGTTTTGGGGTTGACGGTTTAGGGGTGATAGGTAATTACAAGTTATAACCCTAAACCCTAAACCCTGTATAAGTACATTTACCTTCTTCACATGCCTGGTTACTAAGTCCCACGATCCTTTAAGTGGGAGCGCCCTCCCCTGAGTATCCCACAGCGGTGATCTGCGCCCGCGCACGGTGGAACCTTTCTGAGGAGGATACTTAGAGGCCCAGGGGTTTAGGGGTTTAGGGATTACCCAGACCACCTTCCAAAATCCCTCAATTAGGGAATATACCTGAAATCATATTAGGGATCCTACTATCATTTAAGGTATATTCCTTAATTGAGGGATTTTGGAAGGTCTGGCTACGCCCTAGGTTTTAGGGGTTTAGGGGTTTGGGGTTCTGGAGTTTAGGGGTTCCCGGACCTACTTGGACAGGGGGACTTGGCAAGTAGGTTATACCGTAGAGTTATAAGTACCCTAAATGGAGTTATCCCAGTTATAACCCGACTTATAACCGATTACTAAGTCCCCTGGGCCTTCAAGTAGAGTTGAGGTCTAGGGCTTCGGGGCTTACGGCACCTAATATTTAGGGTACCCAAAAAGGGGACCATCATTTTGACAACCACCCATATCATCAACCGTAGTTTCTTAGAGCCTGTTTCTCTCTACTGAACTTAGACCCCAAGAAAAAATCATAAGTTTAGCTGTTTCTTAGGGATTAAAGGAACAAAATTAAAAATCATTTCTAAGTACCCCCTAAACCCTAAACCCTAAACCCTAAACCATAAGTTCTGTGGAGAAAGAACGACAGCCTCCCGGGGTTCCGGGTTCTTACCGCAGGCTCTCAGAGCTTTCGCGTCGGTTTGGGATCTTGGGTGCAGGCGGCTTCGAGTTTGGAGTTCAGGGTTCAGGATTCAGATTTTAAGTTTCACGCGTTTTTCAGTTTTGGAGTTTTTTGTAAGTTTTGGATCTTTTTTGATGTTTTGGAGTTGTTTTTTTAAGTTTTGGAGTTTGGGGGTTTAGGGTGTTCGGGGCATTTCGGAGTGTTTTGGAGGCACAATGATTGGGCAGAGGTTTCCAAGGTTGTGATTCGGCGAGTGGACGAATGAAACCCAATCCCGAACGCCTTTGCATGTCGAAGCCGAAACACCGAAGCATTTCAGAGTCGAGGGAGGGCAGTGGTGATAATAGGCTTTCTCTGGGCTTCTTGGGCGCATGGGCTTTGCGGGCTCTTGGTTTAGTATAGGGTGCGCTGACTGCTTGAAGTGTGGGGCACCACAACAACAAACGCAGAGGCTGTAAAAAAAGGTAAAAGAAGCAGCAACAACAGACGGAACAACTACGACAGGTACAGTACTAGAAACGTTTGTGCTGTTCCAACACGGACAAAGCGGGTGAACAAAAAAGTAGACCCGCGATGGTGATGATAGCGAGAACGGTGATGAGGGTGATGAGGGTTATGAGGATTATGAAGGCATCCATGGTCTTGACGACGATGATAATGACGATGACAATGATGCTGGCTGCCCAGTGATTGTGACCTCCATAGCGACGGTGAGGGATCCACCCCTACAGTCTGAATCCGCAAAGCAAAACACGACTTACGACTATATCGTTTAGGCAAGCAGCGTGGTGAGAGCTGTAGGAACCGCGCATCTTGTAGTGGCCCCCCATTGTGTGCGAGTGGCCACTATGATGGTAGGAGTAGTGGCCACCATGCTCGTAGTGTGAGGATCCACCGTGGTGGTATGAGCCGCCGAGGGTGTACGAAGAGCTGCCATGGTAGCCACCATGATGGTAGGAGCCCGAAGCAGAGGGCGTATAAGAAGAGCCACCATGATGGTAGGTGTAGGAGGAATCACCATCGTCGTATGAGCCGCCGAGGGTGTACGAAGAGCTGCCGTGATAGCCACCGTGATGGTAGGAGCCCGCATAAGATGGCGTATAAGAAGAGCCACCATGATGGTAGGTGTAGGAGGAATCACCATCGTCGTATCCCCCGAGGGTGTAGGAAGAGCTGCCATGGTAGCCACTATCATGGTAAGAGCTATCATAAGATGGCTCATACCCATGATGGTAGGTGTAGGAGGAATCACCATCCGAGTCTCCCAGAATGTAAGCATGAGAAGAGCCACCACCCTGGAAAGAGCCTCCATGGTGGTAGTAGGAACCACCGTGATAGTGGGAGCCTCCATGGTACGAGCCGCCGTGATGATAGGAGGCTCCGAAGCTTCCGGAGTGCGAAGAGCCTCCATGCTGATCGTTTAGGGTTTAGGGTTGAGGGTTTTATGGTTTAGGAAGAGCCTGCATGATGGTGGGAGGAGCCCCCTGACAGGGACCTTGCTCTGCCGACGTAGCACTGCGCCTTAGCCGGTACTGCAAGCGCTCAGAGCTTCTAAGGGCTGTAAGAAAGCTGCCAAGAAAGACTGAAACTCACCCCTCTCTATCTATCTATCTATCTCTTGGGCATAGGGACTCTCTCTCTCTCTCTCGCTCGCTCTCCTCTCGCTGTCACGAGTTCAAGCCCGAGCGAATTCGACTTTGAATCATACTGACACCCTGTCCCGGCAGCTAGACGGGAGACTGTCAGCCTTCGAACGGCCCTTTTAGTTTAAGGTTGAGGCTTGCAAGTCTATCGGCAAGACCTTCTTCTGTGCTTCGGCGGGGCTGCAAGGAGGGCATGTACTGCCTGTTTAGCCTTAACATCAGAACCCCAACTCTTGCCCTCACGCAACCAGGGATGTTCCTTGAGAGTTGTCTTTCAGCACTATAGGAGAAAAACTGAGAGTTTTGATCATACTAACAACAACAACAACAACAATGATAACAAGAAGGATAATAAGAGATCTGTTCTTCAACGCATCAAGTTACGCCCGAGCCCTACAGCCCGAATATGCCCGAATGCCAGAGGAAACTTAGTCTCAGACCATGACCTCAAGCTTGGGCTCAGCAATACTAACAATCTGGGGATTTGGCTGTCACAAACACCCAAACAATGCGATAAGAGAAGGATCGTAGTGCATCTACTGTGTCTGGCCCCGCAGTCAGGGTGGCAGTGGCGGAGGTCGTGGGGGTGGCGGTGTCGTGGCCGTTGTCGTCAACTGTTACTGTTACTTCGGTAAGGTACTGGCACTGGCCTGGTACTGGGAATGGTCTGGAGACTCAACACCGAGCGGCATCAAGAAGTAGAATGCGTCTTGATGAGCATCTGTAGGCTTTTGTAGAGTTTCAAGATGCCTAAATGAGTTGAACAGGCTACTGAGGAAGATTCCCTAAACCCCAAGACCTAAACCCCTAGATCCTTGAAGTTCTCCCCCACCGATTCTGTGGCGCTGACATGGCAATCCTCCGCAGGGAAGGCGCCAAGCTTTACCGGCCGGCAGGCTCCACCCGACGCCTGGGTTTAGTATAGGTACCTTATTAGTCAGAGTAGGGATTTGAGGGCTTAGGGTCTGGGCGTTGTGTCTGTGCTGTGCTGTGGTTGAAGTCGGCTTTCCCGTGGTCATCTTGGCAGCTCTTCCTTTCGCCGTCGATTGATGACGTAGGGTTTGGGGTGTCTGGTTGAGGGTTCAGGGCTTACGGTTCAGGGTGTCTAGCTGACGGTTCTATTGGTTGTTTATTGCTTGTTTGTCTGAGCATGAAGTTCCTGGTTCCTGCTTGACTTCATCATCACAACTAACTGCCTTATGCAAGGGTGGTTCCGCTTGCTTATCGTCTGCGATGAACCGTACAAGTAAGCATCTTTTTGCTGTTGGGGCGAGGTAACACCCTCTCACCAGCTGAAGTCTTATCCAGGCTGTTGGTCCTGCTCGGCAGCGAATATTCACCTGATTCGATCGAAACTGTATCCATTTTGGGCGAGCATGTCCACGGATATTGCAATAAGCTGGTACATCGCTACAATGTTCATATACTGCTCGGCTACAGTCTTGCGAGCGACCCTCCTGTCTTCTAAACCCATGTTATGATGTCGATATTACTAAAAACAGCTATATAGCTAGATGATTGCCGCAGTATACACTACTGCACGTCTGCATTGCTATCCAGTCTATATCTATCATATGGCGTTCAATCACTGTCTTGCAATACTTGATGGATCTTCCTTTCTACTACTGCATCAGCGTTCACATGCAATTTCTGACTGGGCCATTAGCAGCTGAGTAGGATTTCTGCCCGAACTCTTTCCTCTATGATTTTATGACCCTACTAGCTATGCCACTAGCACATCATGCTGACCATGCAGACGCATTTCACAGGCTTGTGTGCTACGAAACAAAGCCTCACACCGTTGCAATACGAAGCACAAGATCATGCTGCTTCAAAAGATCGAACTGCATTAACGCAGACAGCGACTTTGCAAAACCTGAACCCTAAACCCCTGAACCCCTGAACCCTAAACCCTCTTAAACCCTAAACCCCTTAACCCTTAACCCTAAACCCTTAAACCTAAACCCTACTCCCTCAACCGCAGAAAGCTACGTTATTGATTTTGCGCCGGTCCTGGCCTTGTAAGCTTTGTCGGAGGTCTGCCTGGCCAGCTTGTGAAGACCTTTGAGCTTCGGCTGCTTTTGGGGGGGCTCAGTGTTGAGGGTTTAGGGTTTAGGGCTTGGGGTTTAGGGTTTAGGGTTTAGGGCTTGGGGTTTAGGGTTTAGGGTTTAGGGTTTAGGGTTTAGGGGGTGGGCCGTAGGGTCAAGAAATCTGGGCCAGCTAATCTCTGGAAGTCGAAGACAAGATAGCTGCGTGATTCTTAAGAAGGAAGTAGTTATGAACTTGCACATGACAGAAAACAAGAAATGCTCCGGAAAAATGGGAAACTGATCTGAGTCGGCTCACAGGAAATGTGAAAAACTGAAAAATATGACATAATTACGAATCAGAATGATAAAACAATTGTGATTGTTTAATGAAACCCTCACAAAAATTTCACTTTGTCTACATGTATTACTTTGACGAATTAGAGACGAATGAGCAGGCCCTGATTTCTGAGAACTGTGAAGTGAAAACTTAAGAAACGCGTTCCTGGCTAGCATGGCGAAAACCCTTAGAAGAATGAGCAGAGGAGGTTTAGATTCTCTGGAAGACATCTCTGCAAAGGTGGGCAGCCTCTAGCCGCTCTAGCCGGCTGCACCTCTGGACCGAAGCAGGGGTGGCCGAGCTCAGGGTTTAGGGTTTAGGGTTTAGGGATTAGGGTTTAGGGTTTAGGGATTCAGAAAATGCCCATACTTGCCAAACCCACGTCTCAAAAGAAAGTCAAAGTGTCCCGACATTTGTGTTCGCCCTAGTTCATATGGCTGAAACCTGCATTACCCATAATAAGGAATATACCAAAATTCCCATAGTCTAGGGTCTGTAAGGTAATGCAGGATTTATATCATCAACCGTATGTTTTCCGTAATTAAGACGCCTATAATATCAACCAGCGTAGCTCTGTAAAAAAAAGCATAAAAGCTAGAGTAAGCTTACCAGACCCCTCAAAGGAACCCTGTAAAGGAACCCTTAAAGGAACCCCTTGAGAAAGCTGCTTTTGATTCAGGAACTTTGAGAGGAACCCCTAGAGGAACCCTTAGTGGAACCCTTCACAGGAACTCCTATCTTACCTTTGGTTAGCAGGGAATGGAGGAATGGGGTACAATTATAACTACTATTACTACCATTCCTCCATTCCTTACTAACCAAAGGTAGGTCTCTCCCTAAACGCTAAACCCTAAACCCTATAAACCCTAAACCCTTCTTCCATTCCCTACTAACCAAAGGTAGGCTGTAGGAAAGGAAACCCCGAACCTGCGGCCGAGAAGCAGTGGTAGCCGCCGGGGGCCTTGGATTTCCAAGCTGCCGGACCTGACAAGCTGGGCTTTGGGGCGGAACCCTAAACCCTAAACCGTAAACCCAGAAGGCATCTAAAAGGGATCTACAAGGGTACCTTGAGGGTACTATAAGGGGATCTTGAAGGGTACTTTCAGTGTACTTTACAGGGATCCATAAGGGTGCTTTTTCAAGGTATCTTTGAGTGATCCCTAATTAGACACTAAACCCTAAGCCTCTTAACCCTGAACCCTAAGCCCCTGAACCCAAAAACCCTGAAGCATTAAACCCTGAGTGAGCCAACCCCGAGCTCCCAAACCCCAACAACTCTGGGACCTGCTTGTTTTAACGACGTTCTTTGCACAGCCTGCTGAGGGCTTAGGATTTAGGGTTTAGGTGTTTAGGATTCATATTCGCACGTTGAGGATGGTAGGTCACGCATTAGAGGAATGGTGCTTTCAGGGTGTTTGGAGTTCAGGGTTTAGGGAGGGGCTTTCAAGACATTTTACGAGTTTAGGGATAGGGTTTAGGGATTCTCGGCAGCAAAAAAAAGGCTCCCAGGCTGGCTTTGGGTCAAGATTTCGGCTTCAGGTTTCAGTTTCCTGGCCCCGAACTCTGGACCCACTTGGAGATGACCATCCCCGCTCTTGATGGATCTCACCAGTCCCGCGAATCTTATATGGGGGTTGATCAAAATTATGAGCCCTTTTGGGGTCTGTATTATAGTATATTCCTTATAGTCTAGGGGACCAAAAGGGGCCCATAATTTTGATCAACCCCCATATACATCTTCTCCGGTAGAGGGCTTCGGGTGTTTCAAGGCTTGCGGAAGAACTTGACAGGAATGCATGTGCTCTTGTCTGTTTCGGGTTAAGGGGTTGGGGATTAGGGCTTCGGTTGGGGATTAGGGCTTAGGGTTTAGGGCTTAGGGCTTAGGGCTTAGGGTTTAGGGCTTAGGGCTTATAGGGTTTAGGGTTTCGAATCATCTGGTTTCCAGAAGCATCGCGGCACCTGAAATCCAAAATCGTGCGCCATCAGCGCAGGACCCATCGTGTACTGAAGAAAAAACACAGAAAAATTGGACCTGGAATAACCATCGCGGCTCAACCGTATAACGCTCACCAACCCAAAAAGATTCCCGGAAGGCCGAATTACACGACGAGCTGGACATCCTAAGGTGGGGACAGTTGTTGTCCGAGTGCCCGCATCGTGGAATATCCTCAGCCACGACCGCAGGTTCATGTTTGGCTTCTGCTTTGGTGCAGCTTTTGGGTTGTGTGTTTAAAATGCCTTTTTCCGTCTGCCCCAAGGAGTTCGAAATGCCTAGTTCAAGCAAGACGTGAGGGTTTTGGGTTTGGGGTTCAAGGTTTAGGATAGGGGCTTCAGGCGTTCATGATAATTAAATAGTGCTTCGGGGTATATTACAGGCTTCCTTTAAGGGTTCTGGCCCCACAATAGTTCAAGTAGGGTTTCGGGGTATATTATACCATAAGTGTAGCGGTTGATGAAATAAATCCTGCATTACCCATAACGAAGAATATACCATAATTCCCATAGTTTAGGGTCCTCAAGGTAATGCAGGACTTGTATCATCAACCGAAGAAGGAAACCGAAGGAGTAGTATTAGTACTTATCCCGGACCAGAAGGCGAGCCCTACTGTAGGAACCTGATTAAGAAACCCTGGGCCTATAACCCCAAAATAGTCGGATTCAAATAAGGAACCCTAATAAAGCCCCAAGGTTTCTTAATCAGGTTCCTACATTATACTGTTGGCTAACTAACATACAGTCTGAGTGGGAAAGCCATGTCCCGAACCCTATATTACAGGAACCCTATTACAACCAGCTGGCACGACATAGATCCTGAAACGCCTCTATTCTGGAGACACACGTCTGCATAGAGAATCGCAACTGTAGCGGGGCCGTGCTGGGGCTTGTGCTTTTGGTGTTTCTAACCAGAGGTTGTTCTGCTGGCTTGCCCAGAGATCCCAATACTCTGTAATTAAGGATACCTAAACCCATAATCTTAAGGCCCCTAAAATGTAAGGTTTCTTCCCTAATTACGGGATATTGGGATCTCTGAGTGTTGGTGCGTCGTGGAGCGCTGCTTGGCATTGATCCTGCTGCATGTGGTGCAAGGCTAATGGATTGATGATATAGATCCTCCATTACCTGAATGACCTTAGACTATGGGAATTATGGTATAGACCTTATTATGGGTAATGGGGTGTTTATATCATCAACCGTAGAACGCGCCATCTTCGCCAGGCTTCCGCAAAGTAGAAACATGCCATGTGCATTGTGCCGGGGGGGTCTCGGAGGTCGTGTGCAGCCATTTTGCGCAGTGGTCCAGGATTTACTACACAAAGGTAAGCAGCTGCTTCGTTTCAAATCTATGTGACTCATGTGACTCTAGATCCCAGAAACCACAAGCTTGATCAAGACCGCCATGCTCTAAACACTAACACCCCGAAACCCCACAACCCATACAAGCATCAGCACTAAGTCTTGATGCAGCAAAGCGTCCGAAGAGGACGAAGTGGACGAATGCCCGAAGTGATGGCCAACATGGACGACATGATGGACAACATGATGGACCAGAGGTTCAGAAATGCCTTCCATCGTGCTGTCATCGTACACCTCCAAGGCTTTGCACAAAAGGGGTTTGGATTTCGGGAGACGGGCTTAACAAGTTTCTCTTGAAGTGTAGTACAGGTAATTAGAATAGGGGGTTTTGGGGCCCATTATACTATAGTTATTATACGGAACCCCCAAAATAGTATATGTTATTATTGAGGCCCCTATATTATAGTACCCTTAAAGATCCCTTATAGTAACCATTTTAGACCCCTTGAAAGGGACCCTATTCTAATTATTATTCCTATAGTAGAGTTAGGGCATGTGGTTTGGAGCTTCGTAGGCTCACAGCGCCAGAAGTTTACGGCTGCTCCTCTGCGGTGTTCATGACCTGGGCGTCGTGCTGCAGGCTCTGGCTGTGCAATTGCGGTGCTCATAATCGCAGAGCTTAGTAGAAGGTCCAATACAACTCGAAAAGAATCCTAACTTATCTAATGACGAACTGAAAGTATTATGCAGCCACATAGAATGCAATAGAAATCCCCTGCAATTACTCGCAACACCGCTTCAAAAGTCCTGCATATTCAGACATCCCGTACGAACAAACCTGCTGCAAAAGCAGGGTTTAGGATTTAGGGCTATACAAACCCTTCCCTAATGTAGGGGCCTTAACAGTTAGTAGATTGTACTATAATTTATAATCACCAAAATTATATAGGTAATTAGGCACACCCCTAAACTCTAAACCCTAAACCCTAAACCCATGCACACAGAGCCCTGAAGCACCGCTTCCGGCTCGGTCGAGGCGTGCGTGCCACAGAAAACCTGGAGGAGCATGGGCTGAAGGCTGGGGTTTAAAGAGCACATGTGTATTGTTTCCACTGGCTTGCGTTGTCCTCCAAAATATGCATCTGTGTATGTGTATATACAGATATATGAGAACTATGTATGTAAGTATGTATGCATGCATGCATGTATGTGCATTCTCTTGGAGAAGAACACAATAGCCGGGCACGAGTGAAGTCCCGTTTCGTGCGTGTGCATTAGGATAATCACATGTATGATTATATATATATATATATACATATACACATTCATGTATATGTATATATATATATACATATACATATACATATATGCATATGAGTACATCTACATCTACATCTTATGTGATTATATATATATATATATATATATATATATATGTATATGTATATGTATATGTATGTATATATATATACGTGCATTCATTGGTATACTCATATGTTGACACACTGACTTGTTGCCTGCTTGCTTATGCACGAGCACTCACACACTCAAATCGATGCATAAAAGTGTAGTCATATGTATCGCCTGTTGCTTATGCAACGCAAGCCTGCGTGTGTGTTAAACATATACATGCATCCATCCATCCATCCATCCATCCATCCATACATACAAACATACGTCCATACATAGGTACATACTACATAGGTACATACATACATACATACATACATACACACATACATACTTTCAAGTCTTAAAGAAGACCCACGGCCCAAACACAAACCCTGCCTAACCTGAAATACCCGAAACTATGGGCAGTACGGACCCAGTATATCGGGACATGCGCTCCATCAGCAATTCCCTTCATCCTAAACGCGCAAACCCCAAACCCGAAGCCCAAACTCCTACAAACCCTTCCTTAACCCGGAATCACCTACCTTTTTAAGGACTTATATAAAGAAATCATAATAAGGAACCCTAAAAAGGTAGGTTATTCAGGGTCAAGGTTAACCCTGAACCCATCTCTGCAGAGAAGGCACCGAGTGCCGCTGGCAGCAATAGTCCTTCTTGGCGCTCGACCAGGTGCTCCACCAAGACCCCAAATGTTGGTAGCCTTGGGGTTTTGTGGATTTTTGGATTTCGGGTTTTGGGGCTTGTGGTTTAAGCTTCGGATTTAGGTTTCAGGTTTCAGGGTTTAGGTTTCAGGTTGTAGGGTGCAATGCGTGTAGGGTTTAGGGTTTAGGGTTGAGCTTTGGGTTTAGATGGCTGCCTAGACAGCGAAACCTTCCTCCCGCCAACGAAGAACACTTTCTGATGTTGATAAGGTGTGACAAAGAGTTTGCATCAAGGTTTTCGAAGGGTTTATAAGGTGTAGGGTTTAGCGGTTTATCAGAGTGTTAATGGGTGTGTTCATAGGGGCTTTGAAGCACTTATAATGCATATGGCCTCTCCTTGCGATTGAGGTACCTGTACTTTAATCTCTTTGCATACAGGTGAACAAAGTTTACGGTTTGCAGGGCCAAGCGATAATGCTGTACTAATTACTAATGCTTCAGGTCTGGCTTGGAAGCACAAGTAACGTTTTCAGAAACCGGTTTTCGGCTTTGGTTAGGTTAGGCCCTTCTCAAGGCCCTTGTTCCTCCCAAGTCACCCTAAACCCGGAACCCTGAACTCGCTGAAAACAGTGCCTCATAGCAGAAACCGGCTGAAGCTGAGTGCCTAACCCCCAAACCGCACGGCTTTTTTCACAGCCAGGTAGCAATGGTACGGCCTGAAGGCATCATCCACGTGGGCTTGCAATGTCTGGAAACCATCGGAGCCCTAGTGGGGTTTAGGGTTTAGGGTTTAGGGATTTAGAGCTTCCTCTTTGTCCAAGGGCTTCTTGAAGGTTAGGACGGAGAGACAAGAGAATACCATTGCTGGGCTTCTGGCGGAGGATTGGAGTTTAGGGTCTCTTAGAATGTTAGGAAACCCAAACCACGAAAGCGAAACGCGGAAATAGTAATAGCAATATCAGTACTAGCAATAGTGCTAATATTCCGAAAAGTAGCAGCAATAGTAAGAGTAACAGCAATAGTACTAGTAATAGTAAAAGTAATAGCCTGAAATCCAACATTGACCAAGAATCCTCGGAGCCGTAGTAGTTCGAGTGCGAGACATGGACGTGATGCACGCTTGGGACGGGCACCGCAAGATGATGGTGGCTGTGCCCGGCCTGGGGTTTAGGGTTTAGGGCTGTGCAAAGACAGAAGCAACAGCTCCAGCGTTCTTGTGCCGTCTTGGCTTTGTTTTTGAGGGATTGGGCAAAAAAACAAACGCTTAAGCAAGCACCCGAAACCCTAAAGCTTACACCCTAAACCCCAAATACACCCTGAACCCCCCTAAACCCTAAACCCTAAACCTTAAATCCTAAACCCCTAAACCCTAAACCCCTAAACCCTAAACCCTAAGCCCTAAAGCCTATAATGTAGAGGCCTTCATAACTAGAATAGGGTTGTGAGGTATGTTATGCTATAACTCTAACAAGGAACCCCCAAAATAGTATTGGTAATTGTTTAGGCTGCGTGGTGGCGCACCTCAGGCCGTCGAGTTCTTAACAACAGCTTCCAGTACTTCCCAGGGGTCTAAACACCTCATCTCCCGCGTTCTTGAAGTTTAAGGAAAAGGGTTGAGGGTAGATTTGTCGAGTTCAAGGTTTCGGTTTCTTTGATCATTTGCTTTTGCCACGGGCTTCCTGTTAATGTTGGAATTGAGAAGAACCCCTCAGGTTGTGTTTTCCTAGACCTTACGCACGGCTCCGTCTATCTTTGCGGGGCCAGACCAAAGGCACTTTACCTAGCACAGATGCAGAACCGCCACTGGGCAACAGAAGCTCCATATCTGAGTTGCCTTTATGTCCTTCCCTTTTCAACGCCTGAGCCTAGTGCCTTCCTTCCTTCCTTCACAAATTCTGCGAAGCGCTTGGAAGTCGTAGCACAATGCTAAGAGGTCCCATCCCATGAGTTCTTCCAAAAATGTCAACTGAACAACACACACACACCAAGGAAACAGAATAACAAGGCCCCTGATGCTGGCTCAGAACAACAACCAGAAGAGGGATCGTCATAATGATAATGATAATAATATCATGAATACTCATAATTGACATGCCAATACCGTGAATACTGATACGAGTAGCAATACGAAATCTAACACTAGGTAGCTGAGTAGCCCCTTTATAATCCGGGTATCCTTTTTCCTGGTATTCGGTTTTAACAAGGGGACTCTAACATACAGGGCAAAAGGGTACTACTCAGGAACCTAGAACAAGAAGAGCCATAAATCATCATCCTAAACCCTAGACCCTAAACCCTAAACCCCCGGCCCAAGCTGTCCGAGTCCTCGTCGTCGACGTAGCTCACGTGGCTTACGTGACTCACGTGATACAGTTCCCTTCCCGGGGCCGCCTCAGGGTGCTTAAAAACTCAGGGTCCAGGGTTCAGGGTTCAGGGTTTAGGGGTTTAGGGTTCAGGGTGCTTCAGGTTGAGGCTTCATGGTTTAGGGTTGACGGGGTCCTTAAGCCTTGGACTACCCGAAACTGAATGACCCTTGCAATAAGGATTCTAATAGTTTGGAGAACACTCAGGACTCAGGACTATGTTCTGAAACTCTCCCAACCGCCCTTCAAAAAGCCCTGGTTAAACCCGTTGATGCCCTTCAAACCCCTCAGATACACCTTATTCGCTGAAACTGCCAGGCTAAACCCTAAACCCCTGAAACCCTAAACCCTTCTTTCTGGTGGTTTCAGGGTTTGGGGTTTAAGCTCTACAAACTCCCACCTCTTGCTGGACTGAGCCGAAGCTTAAGTAGGCGGCGAGGACGAGGCCACAGCCGAGGAGCCCCACACTTACCTGGGTTCTTGTTAAGGGTTTAATTTAAGTTACCACAATAAAAAAAATTACTATTTATCATAGATCCCTA
Organism: Symbiodinium sp. clade A Y106; assembly: GCA_003297005.1. Lineage (NCBI taxonomy): Eukaryota > Dinophyceae > Suessiales > Symbiodiniaceae > Symbiodinium > Symbiodinium sp. clade A. Next base: position 27,012 of record BGNK01004779.1, on the reverse strand, counting down.
TTATGGTAACATAAACCTTAAAACCCTATACCCTTACAGGAACCCTTAAGGATCCCTTACGGCATCAACATCCTTGACAAAAACCCGAAACCCAAAACCCCAAAACCCTTAAGAACCTTAATAACCCCCAAACCTTTGAAGACCCTAAACCCGAAACCCCTAAACCCTAAACCCTCAAGAAACCCCTACGTAAACCCTTAAAAACCCTAAACCCCTAAACCCCTAAACCCCTAAACCCTTAAAAACCCTAAAAAACCCTAAACCCGAAACCCCTCAAACCCTAAACCCTTAAAAACCCTAATTTCCTCAAGCAAGAGCCCAGTTACGGCACCAATCAATTTCATGCCGAAGCCCGGAAGTCTGGCCTCCTGGGTTGAATGCTTTTTTGGTTTAGGGCTCAGGGTTTAGGGTGCAAGCTTTAGGGTTTAGGGTTTAGGGTGTGTATACAGTGTGCGCGCGGTGGGTGCACCTTTTGCTTTAGGAACAGGGCCCCCCCACTTATCGCGCACTTGCGTCAGCATGTAGTCCCGCCCCAACCACCCCAACTATTCTCAATTAGGGTTTAGGGTTCAGCCCCCAAAACCCCCCTCAATGTTAGATAGCATGGTCATTGCCTTGCCATTGTCTTGCCTTACTGCAGTGCACAACATGTTGCCTGCATTGGCTCAAGGCTAAAGACTCGTGGCTCAAGATTGGCCCGATGCTTCCAAGCAAAAGACCTCGACCGAGTTGACTGCATCATTGATTGAGATTGTTTGCTTCATTGCTAGTCATCACTTTTGGTGCACTCCTGATTAGTAGGCAGACGTTGCCTGGATTTTTCATGGTAGCGGAGCCCTGCGGCGAAACCCAGGGCACCCACCGATTGTACAAGAACGTTTGAGAAGAACATGGGAAAGGAATTGAAGCTTTCACCACCATTGTCTTTTGCAGGTGATCATGACAGTTGGGACGATTGGAGTTGGCAATTGAAACTTTACATTATGATTCACTATCCAAATGCTGTTGACATCATGGAAACGGCAGAAGGTTACGGTGTCTCGTTGGATGATTGTTTCCGAAGTCGTTTGTGAATGAAGCACACTCACTTGAGTATCTGCATGAGATTTCCAGACGATGGCACTATCTCATTGTTCAGGTCACTACAGGTTCAGCCCGCAACGTGGTCAGATTGAGCAGACAAGGAAACGGATTCGAAGCATGGAGATTGTTGCACGAAAGATTCACTTTGCCTAGCAGAACGAAAGGCATTGACATTCTAAGTCGAATTCTGGAACAGGAATTTCGCACAGATTTCTTCGAAAAAGATTTCACGGAGTTCATTGTCTTGACGGAGAGATACAGAGAAACATCATGCGGTTCATTGGGAAATGAGGTGCTCATCTCCCTGCTGATCAATAAGACTGACGAAGCATTGCAAGGATTGCTGAGGGTACATCAAGACGCATTGAAGACGTTCGATCAGGCCGTCAACTTAGTGAAGTATTATTGTGCACAAGTCCGTTCGAGTTCAGGAAGATTGAGCAGTTTTCCGCCATGCGACTTCAAGTGTGGTCCATTTTTCGAGTGTCACCCTGAGATTGATTCAGAAAGCAGAGGAGGAGATAAGAAAGCAAAGAGAGAGAGAATTGCTGGAACGAGATTGTCTGCCCCGGGAAGGCAGGTCATCGAGAGATTCAAAGGATTGAAAAGTCAAGAAGAGCTGGAACAGGAAGGCATTGAGGAGTTTCGAGAACCTTGTGAAAGAGAAGGAAGGACGGAAGAAGGAAAAGAAGAAAAAGGAAAAGGAAAGGAAGAAGAAGAAGAAGGAGAAAGCTACATTGAAGGAAAGTGCGCAACTGAAGAACCAGACGAGTTTCAGGAGTTCGAGGATTGTAGTGATGAAGATGGCCAATCCCATCTGGGAACATTTTCCCACTGCTATGTTGAAGGTAGAAGCGAACACCAGACATTGAGAGAGAGGGAAAAGAGTGAAGAGAGGAAGCAACAGATCAGAGTCAATAAGGACGCAGTGATTGTCTTGCAGAAGGATTGTGAGCTCAGTGAGGTTTTTGCGCGCAGTCAGGAGTCGATTGAAGATTCNAATAAGGACGCAGTGATTGTCTTGCAGAAGGATTGTGAGCTCAGTGAGGTTTTTGCGCGCAGTCAGGAGTCGATTGAAGATTCACTCCCACATTGCTTGAAGCCTTGGTGTTGTGACCAGTGCTCTTCGGATCTTGAAGATTGTCATTTCGATCATTGTTCGGATTCCGAGTCATTGCCACATGCTAAGGAAGATGGTTCGGCAGCCTGCACGCCTGTTGAACTCATTGGTCGAGCTTGCTTGAGAGTAGAGTCTGAGATTGCTCAGGAGAAACAGCGAGAAGGTGATGCATCGACAGTTTCACGTTTCATTGACGCATTCAACTCATCTTGGCCAGGTGACGACATGTGTCTTATTGGCAGATCATTGCTCAACATGATCTTTGAGTCTGCTACTGTTTCATTGACATCAAGAATTCGTCCCATATGAGTGCTTGTCACTGTTGTGCTTGATGTTACTGTCTTTAGGGATTGTTGCTTGCACAGATTCTACCTCTTGTCAATTGCACTCCATTTCTCACCATTGATGGCGATGAGCCTTCGTTCCTCAGGTTCGATTCAGGAAGCGAGATTGTTGGAGTCATGGATCATTCTACTTCCTTCGATTGTAGTGGATCAAATAGCAGAAGGAATGGTCTCGCTTATCCACAGGATTTGAGTCAACATGGAACTATTGACACTATCGTTCTCAGGCATCGATGTGATTTGACATTTCGTCAGCGCAGAGCCTACATGAGGCGTGATTGCCTTCAGAGCTCGGCGTTTCGATGTGATCAAGGATTGGTAGTTTGTCAGGACTCTGGAAGTGAATGTATCCTTACCAATTGGTCAGGACATTATGACATGCATCCATTGAGTGTCATCACTCGATTGCTTTCGACATCACTCGACCTTGGCAGACCTGACCGTTCAGGACATGGTTCGGACTATTGCGACGTTCAGGATCAATTGAGACTGATTCATGAGAACTGTCCGTGTGTCTCCGGCGATTGTCTTGATTCGCAGATTGCGAAGCGTGGTGCATCTCAGGAGATTCCGTTTATCTCTGTTCACTTTACTTATTGTTGTTTTGAACCATTCCACTGTTGCCAGTCTGTCTCTTCATTGTCCAGATTTTCTTTGTTTGCCTTACTTGACCATTGTCACCTCCACATCACTCATTCTCTTTACTGCCAAGTTCATTGTAATTTTCATTGCATTAGTGTCCGTTCATCGGGTCATGGTATTTCATTTTCTTTTCTGATATTGAGAGTTTGTGTTCTCCATCAATCGATCCTATTGCAACCGCTCTTTGCATCTCCATTGACGTTCCGGTTCTACAACACACGGTTGTTCGATTGCCAAGGATTTGCGGGGTACCGCGATTGTGAGCCACAGCAGTACCGCGATTGTCAGATACCGCAGTACCGCTATTGTGAGCACGATGCTGATCAAACCGTTCATTCTGTCTCTGGCATTCTGTTCTCATTGCCGCTCCCGTTCGGTTCGCTTGTTGCCGTCTCCAGCCGAGGGACCGAGTATTGTGAGCAGCACTGTGAGCCACATTATTGTGAGCTTTGTGAGCAGCACCGTGAGCCACATCATTGTGACCAGCACTGTGAGTCACATCATTGCGAGCTTTCGTGTTGTAAGTCGCAGCAGTGCGAGCATTGCGAGCGAGGGACCGAGCATTGTGAGATACAGCGTTGTGATCATTGTGAGTCATCCACAGTGATTCCAGATGACTTTGAAACCATCACATTCCAGCTGTGCCACATGCAGGAGGAGAACGTGCGAAAGCAAATTGAAGAAAGAACTTCAAGCAATGCAAATCATTGGAGTTCTCGTCTTTACTTGCGGCTGTTCACCGGCAACAGCATTTCGAACATTGTTGATCGTGGCACGCGTCTTCCGCCACTTCGAAGCGCGATGGGTTGGGCTTCGGATTGTACGTTCACGACGCGTGGCTCTAAGCATTGTTCTGCAGAAACGTATTTCCTTGACCTCCGTACAACAAGTTCATTGGACTCAAGGAGTTCATTGAAGCTGCACTCTGGCTAGCAGTACCAGATGACGGCGACAAGAACACGTCAAACAGCTTACTGTATTCAACTTTGGATTGAGCAAGGTTTGAGGTACTCACGGCAGGATCCACCTGATCCTGATTTCGATGATTCTTGCCAAAGACAACTGCATCGGATTGACTCATCGAAGGCAGAGATGCTATTTTACACGCCTATGTGCGCTAGACGTGAGATCGAGGATGCCTGCGCAAGTAAGAAGTCAAAATTGTCCGATGGGGTCAGCCCATTGTGGTATGAGTCCTTGCTGACTGATGTTCAACGCATGATTCACCTCGTTGTCATTGGGCAATCGAATACCCAAGCTCAGATGATTCTCGACGAAGCTTGTCAGACTGCAGACGAAGTTTGTCAGATTGCAGAAATGCTCGACTCCAACGCGGCGATTGCCATGGGATCGTTCTGTCTCAACATTGCTTCTGGTAATGAAGCCTCAATTCTCGTTGCGAACATGAAACTTGAGTTTCCTTCGGACTTCTCATTGAGGGTTATTTGTCGCTGCCTGAGGCACTCACTTCTCTTGCTTGAGAAAGCCTTGAACCTGGAGTGCTATGTCGCTGTCGAAGGTGCATCCGATACACCTTTCTACTGGCGAACAGATTGCGACGACCAAGATCGTCGGTTGATCATTGTCAGCCGTGATTGGTGCTATGTTCTCGTGATCTTGTTTGACTCCTTGAGCAACAGTCGATTGAGAGAGCGTGGTGGTACTTGGGCTGTGTTCAGATTGTCATCCGTGCTCGGAAGGGATGACAGGAGATTGTGTCAGACCAGAAAATCCAGGATCAAGTCAACCACTCTTGCTGGCATCTGTTCAGACTTGAAGTTGCGATGGAGACAAGTCTGCGTCAGATTTTTCATTGCGTCAGGCAAGCGCATGAAAGGACCAGCTTTCCTTGGTCTTATTGTATTGAACCTTCTGGACAGCAGTGCCGTAGTCGACGTTGTTCAGTCCATTGAGTTACTCATTGAACGGCGCAAGATACTACAGCTTGATTGCTTGAGCAGATCTCGGTTGGTCGCACGCTTGGCGGATACATTACCCATGTCGATTGTTTATCATCAGATATTTACGTACTTTCTTTAAGCTATTGTTTTCCGCTACATGTGTGACACGACCCAATAGCTCAGGTTCTACCAGCATTATCATGCTCTCGACAAACAGGTTCAGAGTATTGGTGCTCAGGTCCGACGAGGGCATTTCTTGCCTGACTGAGGCACCCAAGATTGTCACGACCTCAGATCACACCACTCAAATGTTCCTTGTTGGTGACATGATTGCCGAAGCTATCGATCACTGTCCTAATCAAGAAAGGATGATTGTTTATTGGCAACTGTTCTCTCGAACCCTGGTATCGATTCGATTCAGTCTTGAGTTTCTCGGTGTTCTTCGTGATGTTGAGTTGAACTCGACTGTCTCGGATTCCGTGATTGGCAAAAATCCCACAAAACCAAACAAACATTGCTTCACTACTTTGTTTCTCATTATTCCTAGTGAACTGGCACATTTGGTCTCATTTGAGGGACCGTCGCTCGTGCATTCTTGATTGCATTACTAAGGATCCAGTGCCGATCTCAGTCATTGGGTTCAGATCAAAAGAAAGAAGAGAAGAGAATTGATTGAATTGATTGAGCTCAGCATGTGCATGATTTTCATGATTGCTCTTGGATGTAGAAGTTGAAATTGGAGATTGTGTTTAAGCTCCCAACATTGCATGTTTTTGGAAGGAACATGTTTTCATTGGCAAGACCACTTGGGTCACGGCCATTGCGTGAGACAATTTATAAACTCCGATGACTGAAGCCGAACATTCATTGTTTCGAGCTTGGTCAAATCATTTGACTGATGATTGTCGGATGTTGTTTTGAAACCAGTTCTCCTTTTCACCAATGGTCTGAGACTTTGACGTCTCATGGCCCCATGGCAGCATTGTACATATGATCGGGAGTGCACATACTGAAATTGCTGTATCTGAAATTCTGCTCCCGCTTGCGATTGCTTTTAGCTTCTTCACAGCGCATTGAGATCTTCTCATTGATACCCGTCCTGTGATTGCCATGGCTGCAGTGCCTGTCAGGATTGACTCATTGCCCGCCAACGGCGGAGGAGCCCAAAGGACCCACATTGAGCGATTCTTCGATGGGACTTCGGAGATTCATACTCATTGCTATGAGCCTCATCACCCATTGCGATGGGGCACGGCCACGATTCGTGATCGTGTCATTGGCTTGATGGGTTTATTCTGGTGCGTCATTGGCAGTATTCAGTCTGACTTGGAATTGTCACAGTGGCGTGGCAACCTATTGGAGCTTGCATCGGTATTGACCGGACCCACCATGTTTTTGTCACGGTGGACGAAGGATTGATTCATTTGGATTGCGGCATTGCCTATGAGATTGCCGACATGATCCAAACTGGATTGACTGCCGTCTGCAAAATTCAAGCCCGGATTGCAGGAGAGCTTCCCACGATTGAATGTGCATTGGGCTGGGTTCAGTACAACCGGTATTGCAGAGTGAGGACCCCAGAAGGTCTGATTGGGCACAACGGCCCAGCTGCATTGGGATTCCTGCGTCTATTGAGTGTGGCAAGAAACGCGATTCGAGGATTGATGCCCGACCAGGCGTTGGATGCCATTCATCCCTCTACTGTTCCCGGATTCAGGATTGACATGTCTTGGCTGGTGATTGATCGAGAGTCTGAATGCTATCTGGGATTGAGATCCATCTTCAGTTCCTTGGTGGCTATTACTGCTTTTATGCCATTGGTTGAACCAGAATTGAACGACATCATGTCTTACCATATGGCGATTGCTCTACCAGCGAGCATTATTGATGGATTGATGAGTGGTAGCGCCACAGCCATTCCGACCCCACTGGGTCAATTGAATCCCTGCTATGGCATTGACGCCTGCTTGCGAAAACTTTCGCGTTGGTACTTTCAAGATTGCTTTTCTGCGACGCAATACAAGGAATATGTGAAGATTGTCATATACAAGCCATTGCATTCGCATCAGACGACGCAATTGAAAGCTTTGCCCTCCCTCACCGTTCTGACGAGACACTCGGCCGGGGGCCCCGATCGGAGCCTCGAGCGCCCATGCAAATGGTCAGCGGAGCTCTCGGCAGGTTAAGGTCCAGGGTTTAGGGCTTAGGTTGCAAGGTTTAGGGTTTAGGGTGTTTGGTTTAGGGTTCAGGGCTTCGTGTCGAAGCCAGGAGGGGTTTCCTTGGTTCTAGTGCTTGGGGTTTTGAGCACTAGCTTTCGGAGGCGGTTTAGGGTTGAGGGTTTAGGTTTAGGGGGCTCAGATGTTTAGTGCTGTGTACCTCCTACATGGCTTTATATGGTATTTACAGTCATTAGGATATATACAGCAACCAATACGGCTTGCTGATTACAGTAAATCGCATTAAACTTCTGAAGAAGAACCCAGGCTCCCTTTGGCTCGTCTGTGGAAGCAATTGGCTCTCTTCCGACATGGCTAGCTTTGCTACCCTGCTGTTCGCGAAGACTCTTTGCAAGCCGGAGAGCTTCTTGATCTCAAATGAGCTGCGGCCATTTCCGGCGAAGTGTTCGGAAAAGTGCATCGAGGAATGGACCCAAGCTATCTTCCATGTCTTCGGAAGCATCGCGATTGCAGCCTCTTCATGCGGGAAGACTAAAGATGTGATCAAGATGGCTCCGTTCATCAGCTACCATCCGTGTTCAAACGCCTGTGACCTCCTAGGCTCGATGCTTCTGAGACCGTCTGAGGAGCGGACCCGGTGATACACCACGGCACCACACTGCCTCGAAACATCCCACACTGCTAGCTGCTAGCATTACTCTGCACACCGGAAGTCCTCCTGAATGGGGTGTTGGACTGCATCAGACCATTTTGCACAGCACCGGCACACTGCCAACTGTCACGGCTCCACTGGCGGTTACCTCATTGTTAGGGACCCTTATATGGACCCTAAACCCTAAACCCCATAAGTCCTAAACCCTGAACCCCGCGACCCCCTAACCCTTGGACCCTCAGGATAAAACAGCCCAGAGCCCACCAAAGGCGCTCGAAGTTGGACCCTTGTACCCTAAACCCTTATAGAACCTTTCTTGTATAGACCCTTAAAGGAACCCTTATAGCCATAAAGCAACCCTAAACCCACCAAAGGCGCTAAACCCCTCATACCCGATAATAAACCCGATAAGCCCTTAAGGTACCCTTATAAAACCCTATAATGAAAACAAACCTAAACCCACCAAAGGCGCTGGAAGCGGGCTTGAACGTGGAGATGCCTGGGATCGGGCCGCGCTACTTCGGAGGTCGCTGTGAGTCCCAAGGAAAATTCAGGATCAAGGGGCTGAGGGTTGAGGGGCTGTAGGGCCCGAAATTAAACCCAAAGCCGTAAACCGTAAACCCTAAGCTCAAAGGGCAAGACCCAAAACCCGGAACCCTAAACCCAGGGGCTTAAACCCAAAACTTTAAGCGGTGAGAAAAACTTCATGCCCGATTAGATACTCTTCCCTTGCAGCAAAGAGTCTCTGAGTTTGCGTGGACTCTAGACCCTAAACCCTATATCCCGAAACCCCAAACCCTGAACCCGAAACCCTAATTGTTGTTCAAGCGCTTGAGGCGCCTTGCCTCAGTTCTCAGCAGCACCTCGGAACTTTTGCACAAACCTCGCCGAAGGTAGAGACATCTTGCAATCCAAAGTCCACAGAGAGCAGACCACCTTTAAGGTGGCAGGATTCGAAACATCGGGCGGGCAGGGTGGGAGAAGCATTCGCCTCTTACCCACTGCACTTGAGCTGGGGACTTGAGCGCACAGAAATCGGACGTTCGACAGCTGCGCGACCCCTCATCCCGCTTCGACTCTTCTACAGGAAAGAAAAGTTTCAGCAGGCACGCTCTNAGCTGGGGACTTGAGCGCACAGAAATCGGACGTTCGACAGCTGCGCGACCCCTCATCCCGCTTCGACTCTTCTACAGGAAAGAAAAGTTTCAGCAGGCACGCTCTGGACAACAATACTGCTTCATTGTTGTTCAAGCGCTTGAGGCGCCTTGCTTCAGTTCTCAGCAACACCTCGGAACTTTGGCACAAACCTCGCCGAAGGTAGAGACATCTTGCAATCCAAAGCCCACAGAGAGCAGACCACCTTTAAGGTGGCAGGATTCGAAACATCCCAAACCCTCAGCGACTGGCAACGAAGAATTGCCGCTCAAAAAAAGTGCATCAAAACTGCCCTGCTCGTGCATTCAAACAAACATTGATAAAGCAATGCCGTGGCATCTTGCGGCGGGCTCAGACCGCGAAAACTCACACCGCCAAGCACAGAATCCAGCTCAGCCCACAGCCAGTTGAGAGGGGCACTAACAAGGAAGAGCCACCCTCACACAATTCCCGGTGCTCAGCGGCAGAATGAAAGCGAGGACGTGCAAACAAAACTGAACTTACAGCACACCAGTGCAGTGTACCTCGACTTCTTCGTATGCTTTGGTCAAACGCTTCATATTCCGAATCAACCTGCGCCGGCTCCTCTCTGACTTGCCCGAGCACTTGCAGAATCGCGATCTGACTCTGGCGAATGCCCCTTGACGGAGAGTCAGCAGGATTGTCTTCTGACGGCACGTACACGAGTTTCAAAAGAGAGTTGGTAGCCAGGAGCAAGCTGCCGATCTTCCGCAAAATCCCACGCACCCTTGACGCAGAAGTGCGTCCCTTTGTAGCAGCTCCTAATACAGCCTTGGCATCAGTCAGCACCACCAGGCGACGGTGGAAATTGGCAGGCTTGCGCAGAACCCACTTAAGAGTCGTATGCAAACCATGAGCCTCCAAGTTTCCAGAATGCGCCTTATGTTGGGCTTTTGCGCTGATGGCCGTGCGAAACTGCCACTTATGAAAGGGAAGCTGATGTGGAACTCCGAGTCTATCTTTCTGCGGAGCATCGTCATCTGGAAAGAAACGAACGAAATCCCCTCGTCTCTCAGACAGCAGACTCACTTCCTTCACCAGGCTTGTACTGCAGGGCATGTAGCTGACACCGAAACCGAAAACAGTTGATGCATCGCAGGCTAGAAGCTTGGGTAAAAAAGACCTCCCCAGATCAGCCCCGAGAAGCGGCATCAACCAGATCGCCACGGTAATCTCCATTTGAACCTTATGCGGCAATCGTTGAACTTTGTCTGCCGGCTCTCTGCGAACAAACTCGTACACGGCATCGAAGATACTGAACATAGGTCTAGACAGCAAGCAAAACCATTGTTCCACACCAAGTGCACGATTACGCGAACGATTTTCCGAGCGGGTGCAGAAGTGATATGGGGCGTATCTTAGAGACCGAGTCAAGGACTTGGTCAGAACCGGCATGCAAGCAGCCATCAAGTTTGTCAGTAGCGAAGGAGCTGATGGCCTCACTGCAGAGTTTCCAGAGAGGCGCCGGCGCACAGTGCGGGAGGGCTTTGTGTGAGGGGAGCTCCTGCAAATAGGCATGGAATTCAGCCGCCGTGAAACGGAAATCGTGTTGCAGATGGAAGTCGGCCTGAAGCATCGAAGACCTTCGCGAAGTGTTGGGCGACCAAACGAGACGAGCTTCATCCTGCGGACCGGCAAGACTGGATTCGATGCAGCTGCTTGTGCATGTCCACGCGCCAGCCTCATCACGAAGTGGATTGTGCTTTTTCGATACGGGCCTTGAGAATGCAAACAGGGCTTTCGGGCATGCAATATGAAATTATCGCAAAATCACGGACTAATTCTACAACATTACTGACCATTCAGGCATCTGTATTTGATTCGGGAAAGAAACCCCGGATCGGCGGTCAGGATGTAGATGTCGCTTGAGGATTGCAGCTTCGTGGCTGAAGCATCTGGCTTTCTACAGTCAAAACCCAGCACACACATACCCACAACCCGAAACAGATCTACAGTACTAAACACAAATCGTAACCCATAAAGCAGCCCTGTAGGAGCCCCTCAAAGGAACTCTATTATGATTATTATAAAGCCTCCTAGTTTAAAACACCACATGCAGACACAGCGCCCCCAAAGAGGGTCTAGAACTTGGATGACAAGGCTTCGTGTAGCCTACGCACCTAAACCAAACGTGACCCCCGAATATCAAGCCACCGGTTAGAGTGAGAAAACACCTTAGGTTTTTAGGGCGCAGGACTTGCAGAGCCGGGTTTAGGTTTTGTCTTCCGAAAAAGCCACAAAGCCTACTTGCTAAGGGATGGCTGCAAAGAAGGACGTCGGCACGAGTGACGTCAAATATTTCCATACAGCTAGAAGTCCGACAGCAGTTAAGGCTCCGAAGGCTATCAACCCTAAACCCCTTATTCCCGAAACCCTAAACCCAAAACCCTCACCCCCCTAAAGGACTGCGTACGGCGCAACCCACTTATCACTCGTGAGCTGATCCTTGAAGCTATAGAGGATTAGAAAAGGGTTTCTTTAGAGGTTTATTTAAGGGTATAGTTGTAGCATGGAGCCGTAAGGAATTATGTTGGTAATTATTCATTCAGACTTCTTTAGTAAGTACACTATAGTACACCATAAACCCTTCCCGTACTCTGACAACTCTACGCTGACTTGTGCTACCCAGTGGCTGTTGTAGAAGACAAGTCGACGTTGGTCTGCCTTTCAGGTCCAGTAAAAAGCTGAGGACGCCCCAACCCTACGGCTCCAAGGACCCATAATATAGGGGCCTTAATACTTAGAATAGGGTTTTGTGGGTATATCATACGGAAAGTATAATCAGGAACCCCAAAATAGTATTGGTAAGTATTTAGGCCGCTATAGTAATTCTGGGCTCTGTGGACTCATCTTGCGCCATGCGATGCTTTAGAAGATCGTTGGGGCTATACTACGGTTTAGGGTTTGGGGTTTAGGGTTTAGGGGTTTAGGGTTTAAGGCTATACTCGTTGGAGCGCAGCCGAAACGAACCAAGAGCCGACAGGATTTTGGTGGGGCCACTTACGTGGTGTAAGAAGGATGTAAAGACATGCTTGTTGCATGGGAGAATGGGAATTTCTGGATTTAGGTTTAGGAGGAATTTAGGTGTTCAGGGTGTCTGTCAGTAAGGATTAGGAGGGCTTGGAGTTTCGGGTTGAACTCCACATCATTCTGGGCTTAGGATCAAGAGGCTCCGCTTTCGACGATGTTTCAGTCCCGGAACTGACACCCCAAAACCAAAGCCGCCGATGTTCGCAAATTCGGGCAGTCCAGCAGCTACAGACGATCGCCATGATAAGAACATCACAAAAGGTCCTCCTAACTTTGAGATAACACCGGAATCCTAACAGTCGAAAGGCGACCCAATGACTCTCTCTCGCCCGAACAAAGTGATGGGACTTCGCAATACAACAGCAGCTCAGCTGCCAACCCTGAAATCGAAATCCGAAACTCAACCCTCAATTCCTGGACCTAGATGAAACAAACACGCCCTGGAGCCCTGAAGCGTCAAACTTTAATTGTATAATTTGATCCTGAAACTCTCAAACCCCTGAAGTCCAATGAAATGCAAACCCAAAACCGTGAACCCTACTCCCCAAATAACCTAAACGAAATCCAACAAACGCAATCCGACGCAGCAGTGGCACCTGGTCTGATCCGAGCACCTCCACATCGGTGTCAGTTCTTTGCAGCGTCTCCTGCGCGCTGTCTTGCGGTCCCTAAACCCTAAACCCCGATACTGTTTCGCTCTCGGCAGCGGTGATGGAGCTGGAACGGTTTTGGGTTTGGAGGTGTACCCGTGTACCCCAAGCCCTGAATATCCACACCCTTATAAGCAAAGAAAAGACGGTTTCATCAGGCTGTTGCGGAGTTTGATTAGAGTAAATGAGAACTCCGGCTTTAGGGTGAGCGACTCATTGCGGCTTAGGCCTCAGATTGCTGCAAGGTTTGATCAGACGTGCAGCATTCATACGACCAAGCTTACGGAGTTCGTCCAATTGCAGGCATATGAGGACTAGAAGTCCGTTCAAACAGCCAATAAATCTACGGTGTTCAAATCATCCACGGGCTAGCAAGTGATTAGCGGGTAAGGGCGCAGTATATTGAATGGATCAGGCGCTTGTAGCTCACGCCTTGCAACAGCAACCCCCTTCTGGCCAAACTGAAACAGCATCCACTTCTACGCTTCAAATGTAGATGCTGGCTTTCGGTCACAGCAGTGTGTGAAATCATGCTCAATGTATTCACCTTCAAATCACTGCCAATGCCAAAGCCTTTATAATGCCAGAGCGAATGCCTCTATCAGCTACATGTTCTGGAGCTGGCGCCAAAGCCCCACACTCTGAGAGGGCTCAATGAAACACCCAGAAGCTCTGAACTTCCTGTGCTTTCGTGTGGCGACCGTGTATTTCGGAGTGGGCTTAGGGATGGCATTGCACTGCACTGTGGACTGTCCGGAGATGACCATCGCACCCATTTACTTTTGGGTATTATTCGGCTTGCAGAAAAGAGCGCCCCAAACCCAAAGCCCTCAGCCAAAGATGGCCCTTACATAACAAGGTGGGCCTTGTCTGGTAACTGCAGCGAGAAGAGATCGGACACCCTGATTGAAGACATGCGGTGGCGTCGGGAGATTTCTGGTCGGCTTTGGGTTTTGGGGAGTTCCCCGGCAATGCAGGTTGACGCAAGGAGTAAAGGAGTTGAGCAGTTGGCCTTAGAAGAGTATGCAATCGAAGCCAACTCAACCCTGAACCCTCAACTCCAAAGCTAGGGCAGCCAGGGTGAAGTGCGGAGGCGCGTTTAGTAACAAGCACAGAAACACTACCGAACGGGCATGCGCAGGACTCACGGCAAAGATCGCAATGCCGCCTGGACTTAGAAGGTGCGGTGGTGCAGCCGTGAGATGAGAATCCCCAAAGCCCTAAACCCCCAGACCGTAAACCCTAAGCCCTTATAAAGCCACCCTAAACGCCTAAACCTCAAATCCTAAACCTGAAAGCTCCTCAATCTCAAGAACCCTAACCTTCGAAAACCCCAACCACAAAAAGTCCTAAACCCTAAACCGCAACACCCTACAGTAAACTCCTATCGCTTCTGTAGATACAGTAGCAGCCCGAAGCAGTGCTCCTTAGGCGCCGCACCCAACGAGCTCCTCGTCCACCTTGGGTCCTGCAGACGGGGTTCCCTTAGTTCTTCAAGGCTTCTATAGGACAGTCTAAGGATTCCATGAAGGGTTCTATAGGGACAGTATAAGGGTTCTTTGAAGGACTCCATAGGGACAGTGTAAGGGTTCCTTTAAGGGCTCTGTAAGGACTGTATTAGGCTTCCGTTAAGGGTTCTATAAGGACAACTCACCCGATGTACGATCGACACTGAGTGTCATGCTGCCCTTTAGTTGAGAAACAAATTCGATTGTTTCAGTGGCAGGTACCTGAGGACCTGCTCAACAGTTTCCCTAAAAAACCTGGCATTTTCCCCAGAAGGGAAATTGAACCCTAAACCTTAAACCCCAACCCCAAGCCCTAAACCCCAAACCCTAACTAAACCCTGAACCCTAAACCCCTTAAACCCTAAACCCTAAATTGAAGCATCCTTTAGTTTCTCCCTCACGAGAGAACACGCAGTTGAGGAGATCTTGGACCTGCCAAAGGCAGTCACAAAATTAACTCTTAAGGGAGTCAGACCCGTCCAAGAGATGCGCTGTCAAATTAGGCTTCGAGTGCAGTGTCGTGCCAGAGACACGAAGTGCAGATTTGGATGTTAGAGTCAGCGACTCTAGCTGACTCTGACGCGCAAATGAACAAGATCATCTGCAAACCGCACTAACCCTTTTTTTCGGAAACTCCCAACTCAAGAGAAAAGGCCAACCTCAGAGCCTCCAAAACGAACGTTCATGACTCTTAGTGCGGGAAAGCGGGACTCAAAGGGAAGCTTAAACGAGAGCTTAAAGGGGATAAGGCGGAGCTTAGCAAAAGTCTGGTGGTACTGCGGCCACCGTTTTTGACCGGATTTTGGGTCCAAAAGCCGGACTGCTGGCGTCTTAGCGAGCTTTTTTGAATGCTTTCAGCTGCTGCAGGCACCGTCTGGCTTGCCAAGTGTCGCAACCACGGCACAGAAAACTAGGTTCAACTGCAAAATCTTCGGGACCATTTTTGTGGAGCTTTCGACATTACAGCAGGTCATCAAGAATGCTGCCCACATACAAACCGGAAGTGAAAGCATCAGACGTGTTTCTGTGTGGTCTTCACACAAAAAACACGAGACCAAGGGATCTTTCTGGTGGGCTCCGAGGCTTGCAAACCGCAAGTGAAAACATCAGACGTGCTTTTATGTGGTCTCAGCCAAAAATCATACCAAGAAACCCTTTATGTGGGCTCCGAGGCTTGTTAGAAGCCGGAAGTGAAAGCATCAGACGTGTTTCTGTGCGGTCTTCACCCAAAGTGATACCAAGAGACCGTTGTCTTCGCGCAATGGCTGAAAGATTGCGCAAGAGACTGCGGGGGATGCGCGGTTGGAGTGACTATGCGATTGTTGCTGCAATATGTGAGATTTGAGACCAGTTCTCTGCAGCCGCCTACAGTGCAAACATAACGTGCACGCGGCCGTTCAATGTGTAGAAGTTTCTTGGACTTCGGCTTTCTTGCTTCTTCCACATTGAGGGGCATCTAGCACGTTACGATCTGCGCGTCTCAGTTTCCAGTTCAATTCTCGGAACTTCGGATTGCTGAGTGATTGTGTGAGCGCGACAAGGTGTGTGAGTAAGTGCAGGNCACATTGAGGGGCATCTAGCACGTTACGATCTGCGCGTCTCAGTTTCCAGTTCAATTCTCGGAACTTCGGATTGCTGAGTGATTGTGTGAGCGCGACAAGGTGTGTGAGTAAGTGCAGGGGGCATGATTTTGGCAGCCACGCAGCCGTACAGAGCCCCGAAAGCACCTGCAAGAGCTTTTGCCGGGCACTTAATATTGTCCTGTGGAGTTGGCGTATTCTCGCATGGTTATATATATTTTTAAGTGCAGCGCCGCCAAAAAGCGAAGGCTAAAGCCAAAGCTCAAGCCGAAGGAGCGTGCCTGCCATGCTTTTCATTGAGCTGGAATGCGTCCCCTAGTTTTGGGTCCGAAAAATGGGTATGGTTTGGGGTCCGCGGGGGGTGGCCTCCCCAGTGCTGGATTATCTTGCTTCGTTTGATCAATTGCATAGCTGCGCAACATTGTTGCTGTCGGAGTCGTTGTCTCTGAATCCTGCAGAAGCTCAAGCTGACATGTTGGCTGCGTAAATAAGAGAGAAACTGTGAAAGATTGTGACCTTCACAGCAATGCCTGCTTGCAACATTTCTTGTCAAANCTGCGTAAATAAGAGAGAAACTGTGAAAGATTGTGACCTTCACAGCAATGCCTGCTTGCAACATTTCTTGTCAAAAACCTGCATTCAGAAAGGATGAAAAGCGGGGCCAAAAATGGGCCGGGAATTCGAGCCCGCTTCTGGAGCCTTCTAGTATTGGCACAATTACCGAAGGCTCAGAAAACGGGCCCATTGTTGGGCCCGCATTTTGGTGCCGGAGAACCACTCCTGAGCTCGTTCTTGGAGTCGCAAATCTGGGCACGGATCGAGAAATGCCGTCCAATGCCACCAGATGCAGCTGGACAAGGGAAGCGTCCAGTTACTGCCTGCCTTGAACACACATTCGCTTTCAACAGTCAAGTTGAAACCTGCTGCGTGTATAGTCTTACCAATTGCAGTTGCAACTGGGGCGGCCCAGTTTGAAAGGCACCGTTTTTGACCGGGTTTTGGGTCCCAAAAATGGTCCCGAAGATTTTGCAGTTGAACCTAGTTTTCTGTGCCGTGTTTGCGACACTTGGCAAGCCAGGCGGTGCCTGCAGCGCAGCTGAAAGCATTCAAAAAAGCTCGCCAAGACGCCAGCAGTCCGGCTTTGGAGCTCTCGACATTGCACACCAGGGTCATCAAGAATGCTGCCCACATAGTGTTGTTTATCGTGAATTCGGCTTCTCCGAACAATAGAACCAACCAGGGGAGTGGGCAAAAATGCTATTTCTAATGGAAAATGCGCATTGCGCCACAGNATTTTCGCTGGCATTTGCTAGGCAAAACCTAAAATCGTAACGTGCTTCGCGCGTCCAAAAAATACCCTCTAGTATTTCTCTGGCGCACGAAGCACGTTACGATTTCGAGTTTTCCCTTGTAAATGCCAGCCAAATCGACCGTAACGCGCCTAAAGCACGTTACGATTGGGCGTTCGCTATCACACAAGCCTGGAACTGTGGAAACAGTGCGATCTCCACCCCTAGTTTTGGGTCCGAAAAATGGGTATGGTTTGGGGTCGGCGGGGGTTGGCCTCCCCAGTAGCGAATTCTGACCTATGTCTCGAAACGCGGCCTGTAGCTATCACAGAGTAGGAGCTGACAACACCCTCGCCAAAGAGAGCCCTAAGATTGCGAGTCCTACGCTCTCCAGCTCGCATAATCGACAGGCTCTCAAAGTAACGAATTCTACGCTATGTCGAAACAAGGCCTGTAGCTATCACAGAATAGGAGCTGACAACACCCTCCCAAGAGAGAGCACAAAATCACCCACACCCCCAGCGGGAGACAACTGAGACAGGCTTGAGACAAGTTTAGTCTATTTAGACTCTGTGTCTCAGTTGTCTCGCCTGTCTCGCTGTCCCCCCGGTCCCCGCCCCCCGCCCTCCTTCGTCCGCCGCGTCGTGGCCGGGTCGTCGTCGTCGGGTCTCGTCGCCGGGTCGCGTCCCGTCGTCGCCTCGTCGTCGCCAGGTCGTCACAGGTCGTCTCGCTGCGCTCCCGCGCCACCTGGCCTGCCTCTAAGCTGCCGAGAGGGCACCTGGTGAGGCGCCTGGCCTAGTGAGGGATCAAAGCACAACTCTCTTCACAAGGTTCTCCACGTCATCAACAGCCCAAACCAAGGTACCATGCGATGAGGATGAGATTAGACCCTTGGGATTGCAGACAATGAAGCGACCTGCCGCCGCGTCGTCGCCGCGCTGCCTCTATCCCACCAAGTGAAGGCACCAAGCGCCTACGTCCCTGCGTCGTCGCCGCGGCTCCCTTTGCCTCCACCTCTATACCCTACCTCGCCGCTGCGTCGCCGCGTCGTCGTCGCCGCCGCACCGTGTTGTCGCCGCATCGCCGCGTGGGATCGCGCGGGGGCAACAATTTGGGGAAACACGGCTTTGGCGTAACATTTGAGGTTCTCTGGTGGGGTCTAGAGTCTAGAGGCCATGGCACAACAGAGAGCAGCGGTATCCACACAGGTATCCACACGGGTATCCACGCGAGTGTCGCATCCTCACCCCTCTCCTCACCGCTATCCTCGCCGCTATCCTCACCTCCTTGCCGCCGCGTCGTCGTCGCCCGTCCTCGCTGGTATCCTCACCTCCTCGCCGCTGCATCGTCGTCATCCATCCTCGCTTCTATCCTCACCCCTGCGTCCTCGCTTCTATCCTCTTCCCTGTCCTATATCCTCACCGCTATCCTCGCCCTCCGCGCCCTCGTCGTCCTTGTCGCGTCGTCGTCGCATCGTCGCCGTGCTCGCCCTGCTGCTCCGCTGCCCCGCGTGCTCCGCCTGCTCCAGGCTGCCTGGGATCGCGGCCTAGGACCCCCAGCAACACTCCGGCATGCATGGCATCTGCGGCAGCCCTCGCCGTGTCGTCGCGTCACGTCGCCGCGTCGTCGTCGTCGTCGTCGTCGGAGCCGAGCGATGTCGCATCGTCATCCGGTCCGAGCCCATCCTCGCCGCGTTGCCATCGCCGCCATGATGCCGTCGCGCCGTCCGAGTCTGGTCCTAGCGTCGTCGCGCGACGCCCCGCCGCGTCGTCACCGCATCGTCGCATCCTCGCCGTCGTCGCCGTCGTCTACATCCTTATTTTGGCTACCCACCACGGCCTTTCGAGGTCTCAGTCTCGTTGGTCTGCCCTCGCCCTGCCCTCCGCACCCTATCTTCCCCCGCCGTCGTCGCTGTCGTCGCTGCTGCCAGCACCGCGGCCGGTTCCCGGCCTATTCGTCCGCCGTCGTCATCGTCGCGTCGTCATCGTCGCCATCTGAGACACTTGCGACATCTTGGTTCGGGTCTTGTCGTTGCCCCCAATTCCAGCCCTGCAGCCCATCGTCGTCGTCGGTCGTCGTCGCCGCCGCCGGCGTGGCCAATCGCCACGGAGCCTGTCGTAAACCGCTGCCGCAGCTTTTGCCGCAACAGCCTGATGCAAGCCCCTAGCAGCAGCAGCCCTGCAGCATGCAGCCCCAGCAGCAGCAGCAGCAGCCGGCAGCACCACCCAAGCAGCAACAGCGCCGAGCCCAGCAGCAACAGCAGCGGCACCAACAGCAGTGTGCCAGCAGCAGCGGCCGTAGCAGCGCAGCAGCCAGCAGCAATCAGCAAAGCGGTGCCCACGATTTAGACATGGTCTTTGTTTGAATATTTTGTAGCTTTTATCTTCGGCGCTGGCCAGAAATGTTGGAGCTGACCTCAAATCAGGCATGAAAATCAGCAGAAAGCAGGCAAGCCTCACCAGTACTAAAATATGTTACCGACAAGGATACGCGACAATGTGTATGGAAAATAGGAATCCTGAAATTTGTTAAGATTGGACATGATCTACGTTTTCGCGCATTTTGGGCATGATTTGTTTGGACTTCGTTTTCTTCCCTTATGCGGGGTGACGAGGCGGGCTTTCGTTCATCATGCACAAGCTATGTGATCATGGCAGCATGCTATCGGCAGGTGCGAGCCATGACCCAGGAGTTTCCTTTCCTGGAGCTTTAGTTGCCGGGAAGCTTTGTCTTGTGCAGGAGCGAAGACGAAAAGCTGCCAGAAAGGAAGATGAGGCGCTGTTTGAGATCGGCTCGTAGCTCAGACGTGCTCCACTCTGTTTTGTGATCCAGCCTGGCAAGACAGTTCGTGGGATCGTCAGCTCGACTGGCACTAGACCTGCTCGAGATCGTGCAGGACCGTTTGAAGATCGCGAGGTCTTGGCGGCCAGGCATGAGTTCAGTAGTGCAGGCATGGTCTCATGGCCTCGGTCCAGGTGTGCAAGTCGATGAGTTGGCGGCTGGCTTGGCTCCCTTTTTGGAAGAGGCGGGTCATTCCCTCATTTTTTTAACATGAGCATGCCAGCATGCTGTTGGCAGGTGCGGGCTATGGTTCGGCCTCCAACAAGTGGATGAGGCTTGTGGTGCAGCTGTTGTTGCGCAGGTTGGCATTGCAACTTGCTGGTTGAGCATACCTCTGTTGCCACCTTGCTGTGCAGTGCTTTGGTTCAAAGTCTGGAGAGATTCGCAATGCAGCCAGACAAGCGCCACGCCGCTCCATCGGCGGAGGACCGCGTCAAAGGGAGTTTCCTGGAGCTTCAGTTGCTGGAAGCCTTTCCTTCTGCAGGAGCCGCCGCCAAAAGTTGCTAAAGAGGCGCGGTCGGGTATGCTGTGCAGGATCGTAGCTGGGACCTACCCAATTGCATTCCGCGATCCAGCTTGGCAGGAAAGCCCCTGGGAAAAAACAGCTGCGACTGGCACTGCTGGAGAAGGAGACGGCGCTGCAGGAGAAGGCGATAGCAGTGGGAAGATTGCAGCAGGCCGCAAAGGCCAACGACGAGAAAAAGGTCGAGGCGGTCAAGAAGGAGGTCGAGGCGGCCGAGAAGAAGGTCGAGGCGGCCAAGAAGGAGGTCGAGGCGGCCGAGAAGAAGGTCGAGGCGGCCAAGAAGGAGGTCGCGGCGGGTCCAGCCCAGGCCAGGTGGGCTAGCACTTGAGCGCGACGGAGCGCGCCAGCTAGTTGTGTTTGGGGCATGAGGCTTCAGGTCGCCAGAACTTCTAGATTTGGTGTTGCAGACGTTCGCCGCTTGAGGAACTACCGACTCCAAGTTCGACGACGAAAATCAAGCTCCCCGAGCTTAAGGAGTTCAAGGCCGACGAGCTGCTCCACGTCAAGGAGTTCGAGGACTTCGTGGCGCCCAACACGACCACTGACCGACCGCTCTTCCTGCGAAAGCATCTCCTCAACGTGCACGACAAGGCAGTGAAGGCCTTGCAGTCGGAGGAGATTCGCCTGGTGTCGCTGGTCGGCTGCCCCGGCACCGGCAAGACGTGGTGCGGGTGGCTGGTGGCCTACACCCTGCAGCAGAAGGGCAAGAAGACCCTGCACCTGACCATCCGGAACAGAGACGTGACGGCCATCGCCAACTTCGAGACGAAGCAACAGTACGAGGAGGTGCACTGGAACGGGCACATGCTCAAGCAGGTCCTGAGAGAGTCGGAGTGCCAGGTCTGCATCGTGGACGTGAGCATGAACAAGCCGGATGCCGCCCTGGACATCTTCACCGGCATCCAGCAGCTGATCGAGCGAGGGAGGGATGACAAAGAGTTCGCTGGCGTGAAGTTCATGGGNACCGGCATCCAGCAGCTGATCGAGCGAGGGAGGGATGACAAAGAGTTCGCTGGCGTGAAGTTCATGGGGCTGCTGTCTGGCCACGGCCAGGAGACGATCACAGGCAAGCAGCTGGGTCTGCAGGTCATACAAAAGCTAGTGCTTTGGAGCTGGAGCGAAGAGGAGGTTGCAAATCTAGTTGCAAGGACGAAAGATGCAAGCTCGGAGCTTCCAGACGATGCCTACAAGGTGTGTGGAGGATCTGTGCGGTATCTCTTCCGACTCAAAGAAGACGAGACCAGNGGAGCTTCCAGACGATGCCTACAAGGTGTGTGGAGGATCTGTGCGGTATCTCTTCCGACTCAAAGAAGACGAGACCAGAATTAAAGAGGCCGTGCGAGGGCTCTCCCAACATGAACTTAAGAAGTTGCTAGCCTTGGACATGGCCTTAGACGACCAGCAGGGCAAGAACCGCAGCAGACTTCTCTCGTTTTTTCCCCACAGCAATTCCAATGCAGAGGATAAGAGCTTTGCAGNACTTAAGAAGTTGCTAGCCTTGGACATGGCCTTAGACGACCAGCAGGGCAAGAACCGCAGCAGACTTCTCTCGTTTTTTCCCCACAGCAATTCCAATGCAGAGGATAAGAGCTTTGCAGACGGCATCATGTCCGTGCAGGCGGTGCCCCGCTCTGCCTTCGTCATCAAGTGCATCAAACAGAACGAGCACGCGAAGTTTGTTTGAGGAGGTGCTGAGCATGTTCAGGGTGCTCTCGGGCATGAACGCAGGTGCCGCCGGCAGCGCCTTCGAGCTCTTGGTCCACCTGTTCTGGTGGGAAGCTGCCCAAGCCGCTGACAAGAAGGTCTCGCTTTCACTTCGCAAGAACGACAAGGAGATCGCTGCGCCGCATGTGAACTGCGCACACTTCAACGCGACGCTTTGCAGCATAGAAGACTATGACGATGAGAAGATGGCGGTCGACGCTGGCCTTGTGGGCTACTTCACCCCAGTCAACCCCCGATATCCTGTGCTGGACAGCATTCTCAGGTACAAGTCTGGCGACCAGACCGAGGTATTGGCTATCCAGATCAGCATTGCCTCGGAGCACAAGCATGGCCCGCTCGAAACCCTGCCGAAGTTGCTGCCGTCTTCGCCAACCAAGCCGCAGTTGGCCTTGTGGGACTTTCGCAAGGGAGGGAAATCCTGCGAGTGGAAGCCCAAAGAGTCTCATGACTGGGAGCTGCTGCATGTTAGCTGCCAGGCCTTTGACAAGCGGATGGGGTGCAGTTGAAACGTTTCCGGGAAAGCGCAGTGTTTGAGCAAGGGTCCTTTGTTTACGGTTTGCTTTCTTGCTCGCGTCAACNTGCATGTTAGCTGCCAGGCCTTTGACAAGCGGATGGGGTGCAGTTGAAACGTTTCCGGGAAAGCGCAGTGTTTGAGCAAGGGTCCTTTGTTTACGGTTTGCTTTCTTGCTCGCGTCAACTCTCCAGGTCGTTCCACGGCGCCTGGGCCTCGTCCCAAGCATGCACTGTTCCAGCCATAGTTAGTTTTGTCGCAGGTCCTTGTCTGTACGGTCTTTCAACCAGTTTGTTGTCACCACCTTCTGATTGAACGAACCGAGCGAAGCTGATTGCTGCCATGAGGTCGATCATCGACACGAAAAGCTGTTTGTTTACACATGTGAGCGCATGCCAGGACAGGGTGTCAACCATCCAGCGGTGAACTTGAACCGCGGCCAAATTGCGCATAGAGTTCAGCGGATGTGTCTTGGTTCCACCTTGCCGCCAGCTCGGCATGCGCCAGCTTCACTGCGTTGCTTCTCCACATGCATAGCGTTTTTTTGCCCTGGTTCGGCCTCAGAAAGTTGCAGCACTTGGTTTGACAATAACAAACCACAAATAGTTCGCAAAGTGTGAAACATGATTTTGGTCCCGTAGGGAACCGGAGGGATGAAATCTTTATTTATCCTCCAAGCCTGGCGACGGTTTTACATTCTTTGTAAAACCGAGTGCGCGTTCATTTTTCCTGACATGTCAGTAC
>BGNK01004778.1:19392-48854 GCA_003297005.1 Symbiodinium sp. clade A Y106 | reverse complement strand
GCATAGGAGTCACATGTGATCCGACAGGCTGCTTTTTGTCTCGAAAAAACTGTGAGTGCTCTTAGTGTAGCGTACTGACGATATCACATTCCATTTCTGTCATTTACTTCACATACAAACCCCTAAACCCTAAACCCCTAAACCCTAAACCCTAAACCCTAAACCCGAAGCCCTAAACCCCTAAAGCCTAAACGCTAAACCCCTAAACCCTAAACCCTGAACCCTTAAACCCTAAACCCCTTAGGGGCAACCCCAGGCCCCTGCTCGGAACTCCTTGACGGAGCCCATACCATGGAGGAACCGCTAAACGGGTTCGGCCTCCAAACCGACACAAAAATTTAGGGTTTCGGGCCTCGGGTTTAGGGTTAAGGGTTTAGGGTTTAGGGCCTCGGATTTAGGGTTTAGGGTTTCGTGTTTAGGGCCAGGGGCTCGGGTCACATCCCAGGACGAATGCTGCGCAGCATCTGGAACCGGCTGAGCTGTCTCTTCGTTTTTAATTTTGGATTTTAGAGTTTAGGGTTTTAGGGTTTAGGTTTCGGGTTTAGGGGTTTACATACGGTGTTCTGTAGGGGTTCTGTTGGAGGCGCAGAATTTATCGCCTTCAGGGCTCCAAGACTTACTTGAAGGGGCAGGGGACTTAGTAAGTTGGTTATAAGTAGGGTTATAATTAGGGTAGCTCCATTTAGGGCAGTTATAACTTTACTTATAACCTACTTACTAAGTCCCCTGCCCCTTCAAGTAGAAGGCCTGGAGGATTTGGGGTTTGTGTTTTATGAGTTTAAGTGTTGGATCCAAGCGGCGTGGGCCGTACAAGCCCTGAACCCCCAAACCCTGAATCCAGAAGCCCCTAAGCTCATATATATATATATGCAGATAGATAGATAGATAGACAGATAGATCGCATTTCGCATTTGACTCATTGCCACGAGATGCGAAATGCGAAGTATATGCAGATAGATAGATAGATGGATAGATGGGAGTTTCCGAATTTAGGGGACCCAAATATAGCACCCCTAAATAGTAGGATCTTCATTCTAAGGACACCAAAATCAGGTACCCCTACTTTTCGGAAACTCCTAGATAGGGTAGCAGGAGCCTGACCGGATAAGGCCCCGGAGGCCCTGAACCTATAGTCCAAGGTTGGACGTATGGGCCCCTAATATGAACCCCTAGGCCTTTTGCAGGAGGCTTCTAGTGACCCTTCAGAGTCTATATAGTAGGTATATAAGGATCCCAAGACTAAGGGCCCACACTGGGGTTCCATGGTTTCAAAGGTTGATATGCTCGAAATCCCAGTATCCAATACCCCAAGCCCCAAACCCTAAAACCGTAAACCCTGAACCCATCTAAGCCCTAAATCCCAAAACCGCAAACCCTGAACCCATCTAACCTGAAACCCTAAACTCCTAAAAACAACAAAAGGCCGACAGACATGTGGGATCTCCACATCGAGGCGGATGAGCGGACTCAGGTGCCTTAAAGTCAGGGGGTTTAGGGGCTGAGGGGTTCAGGGTTTAGGGTGTTTAGGGTTTAGTGTTTCAGTTTTTACGGGTGTAGGGTTTGGGGGTTTAGGAGTTTGGGTTTGGCGGTTTAGGGCTGTTGCGGCTTATCGATTTTAAGGTTGGGGCTTTGAGGTTTTAGGATTTGTGTCTTAGTGCTTACCGTGTGAGACTTGGGTTTCAAGGTTTGAGGTTTTAAGGTTGGGGGTGTTGATCCTTAGCACGCGCGGCGGTCTGGCCCAAAACCCCAAACCCTAAACTCTTGGGCCCACACCAAACCCCCCGACAAGGCCCCTCATTTTGCTCGTAGACTCTCCGGAGAGCATCAAACTAACAGGATCCTTCACATAGACCCTAAACCCTAAACCCTAAATCCTAAACCCTAACCTTCACGAATACAGACAAGATCCCGTTAGACTTCAGTCTGTCCAGGATCTTTACACGGCTCTTATGCAGCCTCGGGGGATTCCATTGGCCTCCATAAGACCCAAAAATCTTGTAATGTGTTATGATGACGACTTTCGTTATTAGTAGTATGCCTGATTATGACAAAGTTGCTATCACTGTCATTCTCATTCCCATTCTCAGGCTTACTGTTACTGTTGTTATTCGTATTGTTATCGTTATCATGAACAGTATTATTATTATTACTATAACATAAGAATTCCCAACAGGACCTCCATAGCCTCCAACATCCTAAGACCCCACTATAGGGGGGTCAGAATAGACTTAGTCACAATGCCCAACCCTAAACCCTAAACCATTCTAACATGATATGCTGCAGATAAGCCCCCAAAACCCAGGGCTGCAACCCAGACCCGCACATTCCAGGACCTCCACAAGCCCTTCTCCTCCTACTGCGGCACCAGCGGCGCGCTGAGCAGTTTGGACTTCGGCCAGCTCTTTGCAGGCCCAGAATACCAACACGGCTTCGGCTCGAAGCCTCAAGAACCCGGAGCAAATCATCCCAGGAAGGGTTAGGGTTTGAGGCTTGAGGTTTAGGGTTTCGGCCAGTGGCATCGGCTTTAAGCAGGAGGAAGCTTCCTCAAGAATGTGTACTTGGAGCTTCAGGGGTAGGTATAAGTCATTATAAGTGGGGTTATAAGTCCCCAAATATGGGTTATAAGTATAGTTACTCTACTTGTAACCCTACTTCTAACTAGCCATGAACCTCCAAGTAGTGGGAGGATCGAGTGAAAAGGAGCGGGATCCAGCTGGGTGGTTTCGGTGTTGAGGACTTCGGTATCCGGATTCAGGGTTTAGTAGTTAGGGTTCAAGGTTTAGGGCCCCACACTTGCGAAGCCTCTATCCCTAAAGTTTAAAGCCCTCCCCGAAACCCGGACAAACTCTCTTAAACTAGAAAGTCTTGGACTCTAAAAACCCTAAACCCTAAACTTTGAAGCACGAGTTGACACCCAAGAGGTGACACGGGAACGAGCCAGACGACATGCAAGTTCGCGCCACTGATCCAGCTGCTTGATCTAGTGGATCTGGTCGCCTGGGGAGGGTTTGGGAGTTTGGTGCATGAGACATTTAGGAGTTTCCGAAAATAGGGGACCCGAATATAGTACCCTAAATTATAGGATCCTGATTAAAAGAACACCAAAATAAGGTACCCCTTATTTTCGGAAACTCCAATTTAGGGTTAGGGTTTAGAAACCTTGTAACCTCAGTCCCTACAACGCTTAGCCTTGCAACGTTGGGCGGTTTTGGGACTCGGAGGGCTTAGGCAGGGTTTTGGGGACACTCGTTAGCCTAAAATGGCTCCTATTACTACCACTGTGCTACTACTGTACTACTACTGCACTACTGCACTATTACTGTACTATTACTGTACTATACCTGTACTATGACTACTTAAGCCTCATGGGCTTCTGAAGGCCGATCCAAGAGTATAAGAACTTCCCAAACCCTAGAAGGTCTAGACAGAGCCACGGTTCAGGGTGTCGGGTTTAGGGTTTAGGAGACCATCAGAAAGGCGTAGCGCATGCCTGTCACTGGCCTCCCACCGGAGCGACTCCTTCGATTTTCGCAAGGAATGGGGGAATGGATCCATATGAAAGTCCTTATAGTAGGCCCTACAACCCACTTCCTCTGAAAAGCCAGGGAGACAAGACTAGTACTGGCGTGGCCGATAGCAGTGTACAGTACGGATTAAGATGGATAGTGGTCTGCAATAGTGAGGGTAATATTGACGATCCATCGTAGTACTAATGGTTTTTGTGCTTTTCCCAACACCTTAAACTCAAGACCCTAAAACCCTAAAGCCCCAAAGCCCTAAACCCAAAATTCTCGAGGTTCGGTGCTTTCGTGGATACTGCCATCGTGCGATCGAAAACTACCACCAACTGGCCGGATTGGCACCACCTCCTCGCCGAGAACTACGTTGAATGCGCCTCGATCCCCGCAGTTTGGGGGATTCTACTCATGAAACCCTAAACCCTAAATCCTAAACCCTAAGCCTTCAACCGTAAACCCTAAACCCTAAACCCCAAACCCCTAAATCCTAAACCCTAAACCCCTAAACCCTAAACCCCTAAACCCCTAAACCCCTAAACCCTAAACCCTAAACCCTAAACCCCTGAACCCCTAAACCCCTAAACCCTAAACCCCTAAACCCCTAAACCCCTAAACCCTAAACCCCTAAACCCCTAAACCCCTAAACCCTAAACCCCTAAACCCTAAACCCTAAACCCCTAAACCCTAAACCCTAAATCCTAAACCCCTAAACCCCTAAACCCCTAAACCCTAAACCCCTAACCCCCTAAACCCCTAAACCCTAAACCCCTAAACCCCTAAACCCCTAAACCCTAAACCCCTAAACCCTAAACCCTAAACCCCTAAACCCTAAACCCTAAATCCTAAACCCTAAGCCTTCAACCCTAAGCCCTGAACCCGAAACCCTGGTCCAAGGATTCCCGGGCTTAGGGTTTAGGGGAATCCCTAGAGAAATCCCAGACTCGTAGGATTTCCTGGATGTTGTCGGTGCCATGTTACCATAAGGGCTTAAATAGTTACCAATTTAGGGTTTAGGGTTTAGGGTTTAGGGATTCCTTATAATAATTATGGTATAATGGGCCCCAAAACCCTATTCTAGTCATCAAAGCCCCTACACTCTAGAACCCTCTTTTTGATCCCTTATAGACCCCTTTAGGAACCCTTACAGGGACCCTATTCTAATTATTAAGGCCCCTATATCAACGCTAAGTCGGAATCCTCATCTCGTCATTTTATGTGCAACGATGGCGAATTTCGGCGCTGCGACTACTCGAGTAATATAGGGCTCGGAAAGTTTCCGACATTATTCCTTGGTGTTCTTCGTTATAGTTCTACCATAATATAACCCTAAAGCCTTTTCTAATTGTTGATGGCATTCATTTTACTGTCATGTTGACACTGGTGGGTTTACGAGCTCAGCTTCCCAGTTGAGGGGCCTGGTGTCGAGGTTTAGGGTCTTGAGGTTTAGGGTTTAGGGTCCTACTTGGATAGTGAACGGGGGAACTTTAAACTTTTTGGCCTTATATATTAGCTCTATCTTAAAAAGTTTGATTTTTTTTTGGGCCCGGTTGTTGAAGAAGAGAGCTTAAGGGCGTAATGTCGGGGCTTGGCGTTTAGGGTTTGGGAAGGAGGTTGAGGTCGATGGCCCCCCAATGTCATGCATCTTCGAGCCTTAGCCTCAAAGTCAAGACCGTGTAGGTCCCAAGCCTCACTTGGAGGTTCATGGGTAGTTATAATTAGGGTTATAAGGGGTTTAGGGTTTTTTGAAGGGTTCTATAGGGTTTAGGGTTTAGGGCTTAGGGTAGTTATAAGTAGGCTTATGAGTAGGGTAACTATACTTATAACCCATATTAGGGGACTTAGGACCCTACTTACAGCTACCCCTGAACCTCCAAGCAGTGCTTTCAAGCTTTAGCCTGCAACATGAAAGTCTCCACCTGAAGCCCCAACCTCAGGGTGCCTAAATCCTGATCCCTGAAAGATTCAAGACTTGTGCGGATTCGAAGACTAGGCGAGCACGACACATCCCGCAACCCTAAACTTCAGGTGCATCGGGTGAAGCGTTGACTGCCTTCAAGTTGGACGCTGCCAAGTGCCTCACTGCAAAGATGGGAAGCACATGTATAGAGCTTTTAAAACAGCATTATGGTTTAGGGTGTATGGTTTAGGGCTTAGGGTTATGTATATGCTTATATATATATATATATTCAGGGAGCTTGCAGCAGCACTACGGGGTACAGCGTATGTTTCAGGCTTTGGGCTTTGGACTCTTAAAGGATGGACTATCCCTTCAATCATGGAGGGATCCGTTTACATGACTCAAGGGACACCGCTTGATTTGCCCCCATAAGAGTCTGAAAGATTCAAGCACAAAGCTCTTCAGTCCTGAAGCCCTCAAACTTTAGCCTGCACCCATAAACCCCCTCCGCGATCTCATTTTTGACCTTCATGCATTCCTGCATGTTTCTGCCCAAAATATGTATGTATGTCTGTAAATGTGTATGTATGTATGTATATATGCATGTACGTATGTATGTATGTATGTATGCACGTATGTATGTATATTTGTTCCCGTCGCAAAGCATTGAAGCCGTGTGGAGTTTTGACGAAGGTGCATTGGGGCTTCAGGGCTTTGGGTTTAGGGCTTGGGTACTGCCCCCACTCAGTAACAGTTGGATAATATTCATAAAATAGATATATTAGGACCTTTTATAGACTGTTCCTGTATGGGGGCAGCACCCAATTTAGGGCTAGTAGCCGGTTGTGGGTTCGCGCTGAGCCCGAATTTTCTACATTGACATCCTAAACCTTTGGGTGATTCCGTGTATTGTGAAAGTCTAGGAGTGTGCGGTTTGGCGAAAGTGGGGGTTTTAGGATGCGGTGTTTCGCTCTTGAAGCTGCTCAGGAACATCTACAAGTACGAGTGCAGCAAGATCGGCATCTTGCCTTGGCGGTTTCGGGTTCAAAGTCTGTCATGTGGGAGTTGCGTCAAGCTAGGCGCCAGTAATATAAGACCTTCATATTCGGATCCTTGTCATAAAGACTTCCAGGAGGGACCCGGCACTTTCATAAGCCCTTGGATGGCTGCTTGACGACTCTTTGACGGAATGACGACTGTGTACATGTATGCATCGAAACCTGTAGCCATGCATGCAGGTACCTTTATGAATGTACATACAGCCGCATAGGCATACGAAGAGAGTAGTTCAAGAAGATAGTTCACCAGCAAACCACCGATCAATCATCGATGTAGAAAATACTTTCTGCACAGACCCTTACCTGGTGAAAGTAGGCATACATATGTGCATTATGTGTGTATGTCCGTAGGTAGGTAGGCTAGGTATCCACGCGTATGCACACGCGCATACATGAATAGTACTGCAACTCACTTGTACATATCCGGGCGAGCACTTGTCTTTTTACATGTCCCTAACTGAGACTAGACGGATCGACGAAGGTCGCTTCAACAAAGCTAAAAAAGCAGAAAGCACCAAGAACCCATCCCCCAAAGCCCTGATCCTAAACCCTAAACCCTAAACCCTAAAACCCTAAGCCCTAAACCCAAAGCCCTGATCCTAAGGTGGACTGGGATCTTGCTTTGACTACTACAGCGCCCAAGTGGAGATTCCCAGTTTCTTGATCTCAGGAGAAAACCCATCGTAGTTGTTTAAGGCACCTAGATTGAACAACGACGTGTTTGACAATGGGTAAGCACAGATGATGTGTATGATTGCATCGTGCAGGCTACGTGGTTTCCATCAGCAGGTGTTGCTACCTTGGGTTACTTTCCATGTCCTTGACCCTGTTGGGGCTTAAGGTGCAATGCGGGCACGGGGGGAACGATGCTGGTGTATTTATCACTTGGACTGTTCTTGAGTTCTTCCGAATCCGTTTCCTGGCGCACAGAATATGTACGCTATGCACAGTTGATTGCCTCATAGTCAAGAAAGATTGCCTTCAACTGGGGTTGTGCAGGAAGCACGAGTACGCACGCATCGACGTTGCATATCCGGAGCTTGTAGTGAGTTTTTTTTGTACATTCTTAGCTTAATGGACCAAGTACAGCAAACCTGTGCCCGCCCTACATGCCTGCACAGACAGGCTGCGCTCGTAGTCAAGCCAAAAGCCCCTAAGCCACCAGTGAGGCTTTAGCCAGTCGATCCACCACTGGCACCTCGTCCAATAAATGTCTTGCCGAGCGGAGCTAGTACCTCAGACAGCCCGCCTCAGGTCCTCTACCACTGTGGGCGCTTAAGGGTTCAGGATTCAGGACATGACCTTCAGAGGCCTGAATCCCCTTGTGAGGTGGCGTTAGCCCGTGATTCTGCTGGGAACTGCACAGGTAAGGTTTGGGCTTTAGTGCTTCGAGTTCATGCTTGATGGCACACGCTTCTGCAGGCTAGGCCCTGAGTCCTGTGTGGACGAACGCTTTTTCACATGTCCTTGAATCATGGTTATCCGTTATTGGTATTGGTCTTGTTATCGTAGCTTGTACACTGCTTGTGATGATGGTTGTGTTGATCGAACCATCCTATTGTCATCCCTAAACCCTAAACCCTAAACCCTTATAGTGCCCTAAGCCCGATTTCTTCATATTACTATTAGTGGTTATCTCCCGCTTCGGGCCATGCTCAAGTTGCTCGTTGTTGGGGGTTCGCGGTTCTTCGGGGGTCACTGCAAAAGCAGCAGGTAACGACACCGGCGAGTCCTGTCTGAGGACCTAGTGCGGGCTTGAATGCTTGGTAATGAGACACCCGGCCCGAGGTCTTAAACCCTAAACCCCAAACTCTAAACCGCAAGCCCTAAACCCTAAACCTTGAACCTTAAACCCTAAACCTTGAACCCTTAACTTCAAGTCCCGAGATTTTTCCCAATCCTCCGAGGGCCAAGCCGATTCGCATGATGCCCGTGAGCTGCGGGCAGAATGCCGTGCTGGGTAGCTTCCACTTCGAGTTCTCAGAGGGCGGCAAGTGGGGTCGAGTGCGAACCTTGCCTGGAAGCCCAAGCCCTAAGCCCTTAAAGCCTAAACCCCTCAGCACCGGAAAGGTACATAATCCTAATAGTCACCTGGCTCTATTATGGGGATCAAAAAACAAGGAATTTACTCCCACAGGGTTTCTTCCAATACACTTGCAATCTAGAACCCCCCAAACCCCTAGTCCAACTATTCAGGCCTCTATACAACCCTGTGGAACCGCACAAAAGCCCGTATCTTAAAGCCTAGCCATTAGAGAATATTCGCATGAACCGTTACAGCAATCCTTGTTAAGAGACCCTAGTATAGAGGTCTGAACGATGTCCCTCTCTATGACATATAAGTATCACATGTTATGCCCCAAAACTCTGTTCCAACTAATAAGGAGCAACCACATGGGCGGTTGTCAAAATTATGGTCCCTTTTGGGTCCCCAATATAATACGGCACCTATTATTTATGGTACCCAAAAAAGGACCCTAATTTTGAGAACTACCCACATAGTAACCCAAACCAGTGAAGGAGCCCTGATCCATCAGCAGACCCAAATTATGTCATTGGACCTTCACGATAGCACAAGTCCCTGATTGAACCCGTAAGCCCTAAAAAGATTTAAAAGGCACCCCTTAGAACAATCCTGATTAAGCGACCCTCCCTGGAAGGAACCCTGTTCGCATTATTAAGTCCCCGATACATGCCGATCTTAAGAGACCCCAAGTATGTCAAGTTACTTTCAAGACCCCGAAACCCCTCACAGAAAGCCTTGTCGAACCGTTGTAAGAACCCTATGTTAACCGTTCGAACTCTGATATGAACCTTTATAAGAAGCCGAAACCGCATAAGAACCCTTACAAGAGCCCTATGAAGCCTGTATTAAACCGTAAACCCTAAATCCTAAACCACTGAACCCTGAATCGACGCTCCGTTCAGGTTACCAGTGCTGCAAAGCCGGCGGAGCGCCCGTGAGTTTCGATCCAAGGGGACAGCTCCCCGAGCTGGTGGGTGGCTTGGGCCAAAGTTTAGAGAAGGGTGTAGGGTTAGAGTTTAGTCAGGTTTTAGGGTTTGCAGTGCAAATAACAGTAGTTATAATAATCGTACTACTGAAATGATAGTAGTACTGACTCTAAGCAATAACAATAATAACGCTTTTGTCTTTAGGACAGGTCGTTTAGAGTTGGGTTTCGTGGTTGGAATAGATGGTAATGCTATGCACTGATAGTCCCTTTGTATTTTGATCACCCCAAAACCCTAGTCTAGCTATTAAGGCAGGATGTTAAGGAGCAAGCAGACCCTCCGAACCCCTCAATTGGGTCTTTAGCGCTTCCGGATGGATAGCTTCAGTAGCGTCCTTACCAAGGAGTTCGGGCTTCGTGTGAAAAAAAACCCTAAACGCGATAACTGGTGCAGCGGTGAGGCCGCTACGATGGCATCTACTGCCCCAGTGGCCGGGATTCCCACAGCGGCCGGGTGAAGTTCGAGCCTTTTCTGGACGGTGAAGCTGCAGTGAACGAGCCGGAAGAAGATCGCCAAAACCCTAAAACTTAAACCCCGAACCCTAATGCAGGGGCCTTAATAAATACCTGTACTATTTCGGGGGTTCCTCATTATAATTATAGCATAATGGGCCCCAGCCCAAACCCTATTTTAATGATTAAGGCCCCCTATATAACCCTAATGCAGGGGCCTTGATAGCTCTAGTGAAGAGCCCATAGAACACCAGGGTTTAGGGTTTATGGTTTAGGGTTGAGCATGTCGATCCAGTTCCAGGCAACAAGTCCTCCTGGGAGTAGTAGTGGTCTGTGAGACCCCCACGGTCTCTAGAGCCTGCAATATCGACTCCACCTCAACCTCAACCCCCGCAGCCTCATCCCCCAACCCTTTTGGGCGTTCCTCCTCCGCAAGGAAGGGGGATCTGGTCTGGCCTTGTCCTTCAAACGCAGCTCCGGCTCCTTGGCGGAAAAACCCCATTCTAAGCTGTAACCTCGGAGCCCCAAGCAGCACAAAGCCGCAAGAAACCACGCTAAACTGCAATGAAACCCTAAACCCTAAACCGTGGCTCTGCAGAATCTAAACTGGGTTTAGGGTTTAGGGTTTAGGGTGGCTCCCCAATCAAAAGGCCACGCGCTGAGGCCAGTGGTGCCTGGAGTCGGAATGCTCAGAGACCACGGACGGCGCGTCCCCCCTGGGCATGAAAGGCTGTGGACGGGGATTGCTGACGGTAGCGGTGAGGGTGCCAAGGGTTCGTGAGGTTGCCTTGTTCATCTTTTTCCGCTTTTGTGGTTGGGGCTGGTTTGCGATAAGGGCCTTGTTGTGAAGATGTTTGGCAGACCCGAGACCCAAGCCCCAAACTTCACAACGTAAATCTGAATCTCGACATGCCCTGACCGGGCAGAAAGACCCGACGTCCCTCCCATGGTTCGGTGAGGCGTAGCACCCCGTGCCAGTGACCTTACATTGTATGCTTTAGGCCGTGGGATCTACGATACAGTTGAAAAACACCATTGTGTGCCCCTACTCTACATAAGCCGTAAGCTTTCCCTCATAATCGCCAGTTTCACTACGGACTCCACATCAAGTTCAAAGAACCCGGGCGACTTTACATGTAGAGTACACCCCAACCTGTAAACCCTAAACCCTAAACCCTAAACCCTAAACCGGGGGGTTACGATGCAGGGCGTTAGGCTTTGGAGGGCCTCGGCAGGGAGTTTGGGATTAAGGGTCTACTTGAAGGGGCAGGGGACTTAGTAAGTAGGTTATAAGTAGAGTTATAAGTGCCCTAAATGGAGTCACCCTGATTATAACCCTACTTATAACCAACTTACTAAGTCCCCTGCCCCTTCAAGTAGGTGGAGTTGCGGAAGTGTAGAGCGCTATATAAGTGGAACGATCCTGGAGGGACTTTGATGCCAGAGATGAAAGAGTACGATACTGGCCTGAATATGAGGTAATGCCATTCCCTATGGTGTCCTTGTCGTCTTTATAAAGGTAAACCCCAAGGCGGTGTTTGATTGGTAGTTACGAAGGTCCACATGGGTAGTTCTCTAAAGTAGGGTCCCTTGTTAGCTCCCTCAACCTCCCTGACATAGTACGGCACCCTTATAGAACGGATTCTGAAAGGGTTTCTAATTTAGAGAAGCCCGCATAATACAATCTTAATTCGGTTTAGACGGTTTAGCTTGAGGGCTTCGGGGTTAACGACGCTGGAGCTCTAATGTCGAAAGTAGGATGCCTTTCAGGGCCTCTTTGTATACGGGTGCTGCGCTATCTTGGAGACCTAAAGGGGGCCCTAATTTAGAGAACTCCCGGCTTGTGTGGAAAGACTGTTGGTAAATCCTCAACCCATAATCTCTACAGAACAAGTTATGTTCTGGCAATTCCTGGAACCTCCTCCCCATCTCATGAGCTCAGCCGGCTAATATAGGGGCCTCCATACTTAGTGTTAGAATAGGGTTTTGGGCCCATTATACTATATTTATAATTCGAAACCCCCCAAAATAGTTATTGGCAATTATTTAGGTCCCTATATTACACCCCAAATTCCGAGCTGCCACTTGTCGGCAAACTCATTCTGAATTGATTGAAACACCCCGAAGCTTCTGATCTCGCACAGGTGCAGCCTTCGATGTGGTCAATGTGAGCGACTTCGACGGCGAGTTTTTGGGGCAGATGCCCAAGGAAGAAAGCAAGGCAGAGCGGCTTCTGCGTTTGCGTTTGGTTTGTTTTATGTTGAGTGTTTAGGGTTTGGGGTGTAATCAGGGTCCAGGTTCAGGGGTGACTTTCGGAATCCGCAGTCTAGTGGTTGCAGGCGATTGCTGGGGCTGGTTCGCCAGAGGACGATTCTCGAAAGGAGGAGTTGGTTTTTGAAGAGGTGTCACATCTAACCGCCCGAAGGAAAATCTGGAGGACACTGCTGGGAAATGAAAGTAGAGAGAACATGCAGATGAACTGTAGAGCAAGATGCGTGGCAGTAGGGTTGAGAGACAAGACCAGAACCCAAAGCCCTAGACCCTAAGACCCTAAGACCCTAAGACCCTAAGACCCTAAGACCCTAAGACCCTAAGACCCTAAGACCCTACCTGAACCCTAAACCTGAAACCCTAAAACCGTAGGACCCTAAACCCTCTACTCCAAGGGAGACAAAGCTTCTGATAAGGCCCAAGCGTTCGTTTTTGCACCGCAACCGACACCAAACCAACGTCTTCGGTCCGAAACAGGCTCCCTTTGAGGGTTTTTGATAAGGCTTGTTTTAAAGGTTCCGATGTGAAGGTTCCTCCTAAGCGCTGCAAAGAGGGTTTCTTGGGCCCACCCGAAAAAGGTTTAGGATTTAGGATTTAGGTTTGGGGTTCCTTGGTTTTGGAGTCAAGGGTTTAATGTAGGAAGCTGATTAAGAAAC
This sequence comes from Symbiodinium sp. clade A Y106, assembly GCA_003297005.1. Taxonomy (NCBI): domain Eukaryota; class Dinophyceae; order Suessiales; family Symbiodiniaceae; genus Symbiodinium; species Symbiodinium sp. clade A. The sequence goes on along the minus strand of BGNK01004778.1, from coordinate 35,990 downwards.
CTTGGGCCTGGATTCGGGTTCCAGTTTCTCGTGCCGGAGAGCTGCGTCAAAATGCGGCAGGCGTGAGCTGTGTCCTATGTTGTGTCTTCTGTCAGTTTTGGGCCCCAGATTTCTTAGCTTCAAAAATTACAGGTTAGATCTGGGTTCCAGCATTTCCAGACTGGTCAAGGGTCCGGAATTTCCGGTAGTACTTCAGAGCATGCGATGCGACAGGCGCATAGCAGCAGCAAGGAGGTGGAGCACGACATCTACATCTGCAAGACCACCAGGAGCAAGATGGCAACGCCAGGCGCCGTTTTAGGTCAGTGTTTTACGGTCTCGACTGAGCTCTACAACTCCTGACTACAGTCAACAATAATCCCGGGCTTTCTGTTTGCAAGTTTGCGTCACTGGCCAGGCCTGACCGCTTGTCTTCTTTCGACCCTCCGACTGCGGCTGTGCTGTGTGTGAGGCAAAGCTCAGCGTCGTAGCCTAAGCCTCGCTCGTGCTGCGGCGTGTTGCAGTGTTGCTAAGTCGCGCTGCGTGTCATGCCGAGCGTGGCGTGCATCGCTGAGGCAAGAAGGCGCAAGCTTTGTTCGAGAAGTTGATCTCTGCCTGCAGCGGCAGCACGCAAGCTGATCTGGACGCCGCAAAGACGGCCTTTCAGCAGGAGGAGGTTCGCGGGAATCGGGGTCTTGGTTTGGTGCGCATTTTGAAGTCACCTCGGTGTTTTTGTCGTTAAACTCGATTGCGAGCTGGTAGGAGAGGGTTTGTGTGAGACAGGGTGTGTTGGCTATATTGCTACTCTGTTCGACGCAGTGCCAAGGTAGGTTGAGTTGCCGGGTGTCAAATATATCCAGTTTCCTAGCCTCTTGGCACGTGGGGGTGTGCGTTTGTTTTGTGTTGCCGACTATCATTTTGGTTGTCACCTTCAAGCCCGACGCATGACTCTGACTCTGAGTGTCCTAGGTTAGATTAACTGATTAGCTTTTCTGAAATCGTTGAACGGGTATGGGTGCTTCCAATCCCATAGGCTTCTGCAGATAGGGCGGCTTCTTTTAATGTCTGGGGTGTGGATTTTAAAGCAGCAGGCCGATTGCTGCCAGCGGAGCTGGCTCGGCCAAGTGGAGTTCCACGAGGGCTGGCCGCAAGACCTGGATCTGCTGGCCAAAAAGTTCCCCCACGCCTGTGTCCAGGTGGGTGCTTAGTGCGTAGGGTGGTCTGTGTGGGTGTGTGCTTGTTGCTTGTTTAGGACGTATGCTGGCTGCGTATATATATATATATAGTGTAACTAACGTGTAGAGACGAACGAGGACTCCAGCGGTCGCGTCTATGACCTCTACCCCGACACTGGGAGTGGCAGCTACGCGGGGCTACGCGCCGATTGACCGCAAGGGCAGGCTCAACCAGGCGAGCTCCTTTCCCTTGTGCGTCGTCAAGGCGGGGAGAGAACCCCAAGATTTACATTTATGTGTGGGGGTCCGGTTTCAAGGAGTCGGGTTTTGCTGCTACCCCAAGTGGACTGTTTTCTTTCGGACTTTTAGCTTTTAATCTCAAATCGAAACTCACGATGCATCTTCCACGCGCGTTGCAGTTTCTTGTTTGTGGTCATTTCGGGCGAGGGTTTCAAAAATTCGGTTTTTCTTGCTACCCCAAGTGGACCCTTTCTCCTGGACTTTGTTTGGCATTTAACGTAAATAGGACACTCGTGATGCATCTTCCTTGCACGTTGGAGTTACTGTTGGCGGAAGCTGTCCATGAGCACGGGAGTAGTTGGAGCAGTTGTGTGAGGCTCGGAGCCTGCCCAGGGTGTACGCGCAGTCCATTGATGTGTCCATGGTGCAGGAAGAGCCCCGGCTGTTTTGATGCCTTATTCCATCTTGCTTTTGTTGCAAGTGCACCGTGCCAGACTCGCAACCTGGGTTCTTTGCTGCTGCTTTCCTAGGGACGCGCCATCGACGCCGCTGGAATGGCTGCGGCAGGAGGGCTAGCGGCTAGAGACTCAGTCTACTCTTTCGTAAATTTTTCGGTGCTCTTGATTCCTTTTGCTTTGTTTGGGCCACGACTCAGCCACGGCACTCGCGCTTCCTTACAGGCCTGCCGGGACAAGCTGCAGTTCCAGAGCGAGGCGTGGACGAACAAGCCTGCCCTGAAGTTGCCGCGAGCTCAGATTCATTTGCTGTGCTTGCCACGTCTTGTGATTCCACGTTACATTGATGCTGATGCAACCCTCCAATCCAGAACATAGGAGCGCTCCCTCCTGCACGGTGACGGCCATCTGTGGCTACGACCACAAGTGGCTCGAGCCGGACCAGTGCATCGTCACCAACGGCACTGAGTTCATGGAGGGCCCTGTGGCTGTGCCTCGGTGCAGTGAACGCGTAGATGTCCTTTAGCCATTTCGCTTTCGTTGCATCCAAGGTATGGCGCTATCCGTGCCACAGCCCACAGGACGTTTGCGTCTTGGAGGCCCGGCACCCCCCCGAGGAGCGGCTGGAGTCCTGGAGGGCTCGATCTACTTTGCGTGCATTGTCAGCCAGTGTGTGTCATTTTTTGCGCCAGTGGCAGGACTGCGCTGGCCCTTTCGAGGAGAACTGCATCGCGTTCAGTCCTGAAGGGAAGGTCAACTCGGAGTTGGCGGGCGGCCACTTGGTAATAACAAAGACTGATGAGAAACGTGGCAGCCAGTGCGACATGGGTATGTAGGTGCTGCGCGCCGGTGTGTGACGACAGGTGACTTGGACGGGGACCCGGACACAGTCTCCAAACAGACCGAACTGGTGGAGTTCGTCGCCTTCACCCAGCCCTTCGTGGATAAGATCGACTGGAGGACCAGTGGCTGTCTTTTGATGTCTTGTTTCAGGGTTAGAGTGCATGTAACTCCCGTGCTTCAGGGCTATCACGACCAAGATGCAAGAGACATTAACGCCGGTGGAGACCCCGTGGCCGCCCGGGATTGAACGCAGCGTCTCAGCTGCGTATTTTCAGGCCTTCTATCGTTTTTCTTTGCTGGGGTTGCTGTTAAGATCTGTTAAGTTCGGAACAACAAGTCAACTGCATCTCAGCGTTCAGGTTTGGCTCTCCAGCGCTTTGCGCTGAGCCTCAAAACACCGCCTGCGAGGGGGATCGTGGCCAACATCAGCTTTCGGGCCACTGCGGTCGCCTTGAAGTCGCAGGACTGCAGGGCGGGGTCGGTTGTGGCTGCGTTAGCGAGTGTAGGTCGTTTTATCTCCTGTTGTTGGGCTACAGGCAAGCCATCTAGCAGGAAGAAAACCCAGCCAGCAGACATCGGCGCGCTCAAGCTTGGCAGGCTAAGCATGTGGGGTGGCTAGAACCGCTAGGAACAGAAGCGAAAAATCAGATTAGCAAGCAAGACAAGCAAACATTGCGACAGGACAAGAGGGACATCGAGACGGCCCTTCTCATGCAGGCACTCGCGCACGGAGAACCTGGGCTTCAATGTGAAGAGCGTCGTGCGTGTGGCTGCGGGCAGTGTCTTGTGAAGTATAAGCACGTGCTAGCTTTGATTTTTCCAAAAATGAGGTGATGGACTGTCCCAAACTCTATCCAGTGGAGTGGTACTTGTCCCACTGCAAATCTCTGGCACGCGAGCTGGGCGTGCCCAACGATGTTGATGTCTCCTTGGTTCATATTGCACGGGCCCCGGCTTGGTTTTTTAGCGATTATTCCGATGGGGCGGCAATGGGGCGGTTGGCTCGCGGCGTTTGATTCGTGCTGGGGCGAGGCTGAAGAGACATTCAACGGCAAGTTCGACATCTGCGGCTTGGTGTTCAGCAAAGAGGAGACAGAAAAGCGCTTGGACGCTGGGCACGCAAGCAAAATCTGAGTAGTGTTTGAAGCTTGGCGCTTGTCGGTGCTCTTTCGTGTCTGTTGCGAAGGAGAGGGTGATTGACGACTTGGGCTTTCCGGGCTCCTGGGGCAAGGTTTGGTTCCCAGTCAATCGGATCGTGCTGGGACCAGACGCCGCCCCGGAATCAAAGGAGGCGGACTTTTCTTCTTGGTGTTTCTGATTTTTCCTTTCTCTTTCTTTCTCTCTCTCTCTCTATCTCTGTGTGTTCTTTCTCTCTTGCTTCCTTGTGTGTGTGTTTCTGTGTCTGCTGATTATGGCGACGGCGATGGCCTCTTTCTCTCTGCGCAGTCTGCAGGTCGGGCAAACACTCCCTGCTGGATGAGCTGTCCTTGTACCTTGTCCACAAGTCCGGCATGACGGTCCAGCAGTGGCAGGGCAAGTGTGGCAAGCTTAAGAAGGCTAGGTTGTCCGTGCCAGATGCTATCCTGGTAAAGGATTTATGCAAATACTGCGTGCTTTCAGGAGTTGGAACAGAAGCAGCTCAGAGGAGTGCTGAAGCCGACGTCTGGCTTGAGGCCAGCTGTGCGACTGCGCCGTCTTCGTGCTTGCGCGTGCGTAGCCACGCTGCTTTGCAGGATGGCGCTATACTGAGTGGCGTCTCTTCCTGAGGATGCAATTGATTTGGATAGCTGCCGGCGTTTGATTAGAAAAGTTGGATGCATGAATTATTATGACGAATGTTGGAAACGATCCAGAAAATTAGGAAGTGAGATGATATTCTGTCGAATAATATCCGAGTTATATAATTCTGCTCAGAAAGTAGCAGAGGTTGTCTATCTTCTATCTAGACGACGTTGTTTGATTATCATGAATCTGGAGCTCATCTGGATAGCTACTGGCTTCTGATTAGAGAATTTGAGCAACTTTTGATCAGGATTGAAAAATGCGTCTGACAATTGTGTTTTGGGTTCCGTCGAAGAATATCCAAATAGAAGTTATCAAATGGAAATTTCCCGCGGTTTAATTAATAAAATTCTGGAGTGACTTTGGAAATAAATTTCCTTTTTGACGTCTGATACAGGAAGAGATTTCACAGCCCTCATAGAATCCCGAGAGTTCGTTCTTCATGATTGGAGCATATTTGGCAAACATCAAACGATTGAGTTGGGACTTTATCATCATAAAACGAAGATTTTGTAAACAGTTCTATTTTGATAACACAGACGGCACGCAGACAAACGGAGCTGAACGGGTGTCTTGATCAGGTTCCTACACTAGGATGCAGGGTTTTTAGGGCTTTGGCCATGAGCAACTTCACCACTGAAGCGCTCACTCAACCCCTTGCGCACCCTTCTGCTTCCCCTCACCGTCGTAATTGTGCCAAGTGTGGCTACCATGTTGATCACTATTTGGGTAGTTTTTTGAATTAGGGTCACCTTTTCAGGCGGCACCCTTATAACAAGGATCCTAAAAGGGGCCACAATTTAGAGAACTATCCATTTGTCCGTAGAACATGTCATCTTACTGTTGTCATGACCATTCTCACGTCCCTTTCAGCCCTAAACCCTAAACCCTAAACATTTCATTGTCCTAAGTACTGGCCCTTCAGCGCCTTGGGGCTTAGGGTTTCCAGGGGTTCAGGGTTTAAGGTTTGGGGGTTTTACGGGTTTAGGGTTTAAGGTATATAGGGTTCAGGGTTTAGGGTTTAAGGTATATAGGGTTCAGGGTTTAGGGTTTGAGGTAAAAAATTCTGGTCTCAAATCCTGATTCCTGAACCCTAAGTTGTCCGCGTGTGAATGTCGAGGTCCGGGTTCGGTTTATGGTCCCTTGGAAGCCTACCCCTAAGCCAGAAACGGGAGACGGATTGATATAGGGGTCGGAACAAAGAATCATATCCCTTGCAGTCCCAGTATAGTTGTAGCCCAGTATACACCCAAACCCTACTTTTCATGAATATGACCTCCATATCGTTGTGCGCAAATCGCACCTGCCGGCCGGAAGGCCCCTATATCATAGAGTGATGTCCGGAAATTGTTTACCAGCTAAACCCAAAAGCGTTTGTAAACCCTGTAGCCTAAACTCTAGAATCGTTCTGCTGTGGAGGCGCTATCCCTCGAGGAGGCTCGGTGCTTCTCGGGGATGAGGGTTTAGGCTTTGAGGTTTAGCTTTCAGGGTTTGGGGTCTAAGGTTTAAGGTTCGGGAATCACTTACTTGCTGATGTTTTCGGACTCTGTTGTGGAGGGAAAGAGTCAAAAGAACCACGTGGACAGCAACCGTGGCTACTCAACAGATCGGGGTCACAGCTTAGCTTAGGGTGCCAGGAGTTGAAATGGTTTGAGCTGACCATAGAAAAGGATTTGAGGTTGGGGTTTGAGTCTGTTTTGTAGGTTTTGAGTGCACCCCCTAAGCTTAAACCCTAAACCCTAAACCCTGAACACTAAGCCCTAAACCCTAAACCCTTAACCCTAAACTGAAACCCTCAGGCACTTTAGCTCGAAAGTGCCCAGCTTTGGGACTTCTCAACTTGTCAGCTTTGCAGAACTTTAATCAGCACAGGTCTTCCTTCACTTAGGGCTCTAGGGTTTAGGGTTTTTAGGAAAGATTGTGGAAGATCTGTTCGGCCCGAGTGTTGAAACTCAGCACGGTTTAGGGCTGAGGGTACTCTCCAAGTCTCTTTCAACAGCCACAACCCTGGTTTATTGTATTTCGATCTGCATTTAAATAGTCTCAAAATCTGTTCAAAAAAGAGGACCCACACGCACACGTGCATACCCACAACCCTCGAGTCAACAATCACAGTATAGTCTTCCACAGCCAAATACTGTTGGTCCTCGTATTCCCCTAGCAGTCCGTGCTTTTTATTTCCATATGCCACCAAAACCTGTTCCATGTTTTCAGGCCGCCATATTATGGAATGAAAACCCGTACAGACCCCCTCCAAGGAAGCCTCTTGAAGGAACCCGACTCAGTTCTGTTCATTAGGGCCCCTTTGTTAAACGGATTTGTTTTCAGATAAACCCTAAACCCTAAACCCTGAACCTTAATTAGTTTTCAGATGCTGGAGGCCTTGCGTATGAAGCCTCCGCGCCGTCCCCCGATGCCCAAGATGCCGGAACTCGAGGCTGTTAGGGGCTCTTTGGGTTTTAGGATGGTTTAGGGTTGTGGGCTTAGGGTTTTGGGGTTTAGGGCTTGGGGTTTAGGGTTTAGGGTTTTGGGGTTTAGGGTTTTGGGCTGACGGTTTGGGGTTGAAGCGTGCAGAGCTTTCTGATGGTAGCTTCAGCCATAAGTATCCTACACCACGAACAGCGAAAGTCTCGTGTTATTCAAGGTTCTGGCTCGTTACAGCCGTCAGCTCGAATTCACTCGAAGCCAAGAGCAGAAGCCTTCGCGGCAGTCACGGAAACTCTTGCACTGAGTGCTCGTCATGGAAGATTGAAAATCACCCCAAAACCATAATATACAATCCCAGCACGAACCTTGAGAAAAAACCTTATGAAAGTCATCGAAACTCTTGAAAATGCAAACTCAAATCCGTCCTTCAAAGCCCTTGGAAGGGTCCCCTCCCAAGCCCCCCTTTAAAGCCCCCCCTTGAAAGCCCCCCTTTATAGCCCCCCCACAAAACAACCCTGACGAGGAGTTCAAGGCTCAGCAGCCAAAGTACGCGGAGGAGTGCCTGAACTATGAGAACCTCTGGAAGGCCGGAGATTGAGGCTTTAGAGGAGGAGGGTATAGGATTTAAGGGGCTTTAAGGTTTAGGGTATTAGGGTTTAGACTATGAGAACCTTTGGAAGGCCAGGTTACAGGCTGAGAGTAGGGTTTAAGGGGCTTTAAGGGTTGGGGTATTAGGGTTTAGGGGCTTTCAGGTTAGGGTGGGAGGGTATTAGGGCTTAGGGGTTTCAGGGTTTGTGGGGTATCAGGGTATGTCGCGGTTCAGGGTTTGGTGTTTTAGGGTTCAAAACTGCGAAGCTCTTGAACTCTCGGGCTGGGTTCTCGGATTGAAAGTTGGCACAGTCCCATGTTTGGATCTACTTGTGCCCTCAGGTGCTGACACCCTAACCCCTAAAGGCCCTAAACCCTAAGCTCCAAGCCCTAAACCCTCATAGCTGTGATCTTCGGAATTCCCTGCTGAAGCGCAAAACATCTCAGCGAGTCCATTTTCTATATCGGTGACTGTTAGGGGGCGAGAGGTTAGCCTAGTACTATTGCTCGGACCAGGTTTAAAAGACGTAGCTGACGTACACCGGCCTGGGATCCGGGGAGAGTTTCACAGGTGGCTGGGCATCGTAAGACCTCCTTTACTATACACAAACGCGCACACACACACACATCTGTTTGCGTTCGCCCGCTTGTCTTCAGCAAAGCAACACCTATCAACACAGTCAAGCTAAGCGTGAGACGGCACTGTTTCAGAGGCAGGTGTAGTAAGTCGAAGCATCACTTTCAGAACCTGTTTAAACCCGTAAGAATTTGGATTGCCTAGACTGGTGCACACTCCTACCACAATGTTTTCAGCCTTCCACATACACTACCGAATAGTACGAGTGCACTCAAAACAACAACCCTCTAAATCCTCCTGGTACTGCTTAGTAAAGGGGCCTGAATAATTGGAATAGGGTTCTCTGGGGTAATTGGAATAGGGTTCTCTGGGGTATAGTATACTATAACTGACCTTTAAGCTTCTAGCTGTGAACTCATTCGTCAAGCTTGGATGGACGCCCTCCGGGTCTTGGGTTTGATTCGGGAAGGTTTGGGGTCTAACTTGTGGGGCATTGGTTGTCCTATTCATTGCCACCCCACTTCCCTCACCGCCCTTGCACTCTCCTTCCTCCTTGGACTCCTTGCTGGTTCCTCCCTTGCTGCATACTTGGGCTTCCGCCTTGGACTTTTCCATCTGCAGCCTGTGCCTGGACCCTCGCCCTCTGCCGAGCCTTCCTTCAGGCCTGCTTCCTTGCGCCTTCGTGGCTACGTGCATGCCCAGGACTGAGGACTCCACCCTGGGTTGTATTAGTCTGGTTTTTAGGCTCGGGAACCTTGAGGTTTCGGTTGTAGGCCCCGCTAACGAGGCTACCTCCCTCCTTAACCACTTGCAGGCCTTCGGGCCAGTCCAGTGCCCTTCTCAGGCTTCTGTTCTTGCCCCGCCAGATCAGGACCACGCGCCCCCGAGGTCGTTGCGAACTTGCACCTTGCAGGCCTCCGGGCCATCTCCGAGGGTTGAGCCTGAGCCTCCCCTCTCACGGCAAGCCTCTTCTTCCTTGCCGGCCTCCGGGCCACTTGCAGGGGTTGAGCCTGAGTCTCCCCCACGTGCGTGCACTCAGGTCACAGGTATAAGCAACCAGGTTCCAAGGCTGCATCGGGTTGAGCCTGAGTCTCCCCACACCCCACTCCGCCTTCGCGCCTCCCCCTCGACTACTCCCTCAGGCCCTGCTGTTCAGGACCACTTGCAGGCTTCGGCCGGGAGTACGCCCCTCCGTTCTGAGGTTGAGGCTCACTTCCCTTCTTGCCCTGATTACCTGCGTCATCGGGCTCGGCTGCTCTCAGGAAGCACAAATATTTCTGCTGAAGCACGGATAGAGCGGGCTTGGCGTGCTGGCTGTTGGGCCGGCGAGGTCCTCCGAGGAAATTTCCCGACTCCTTCGGCTTCGGTGCGGCTGGATTTGCCAAGTCGCGTGTACCCTGTCTTGGGTGGCCCTCAGACCCGACCGGCCCTCTTCCGGTCTTACCGTGACCTTGCCCGGACCCTTGGCCCCCTCAGCTCCCACCAGGCCGTCTTCCACGGGTTCCCCTCAGAAACTGAGGCCGAGATCTACGCCATTGCGGCTCAGGTGCCTTGGCCGCTCTGAGACAGTGAGGGATGGATCACATTGTGACTTTCGGCGAGGGAGGCCAGGTATACCTTTACGAGCATGTGGCTCCTGGAGACGACGGGGTCCTAGAGGCCCAGGCGGTGGTCATCATGAAAAGGCCGCATGGGTTCATGGTTGCCCTTCCGGCAGATGTGCTCTCTGCGGAGGAGGTGCGGCAAGGCGAGCATGCCTCNGACGACGGGGTCCTAGAGGCCCAGGCGGTGGTCATCATGAAAAGGCCGCATGGGTTCATGGTTGCCCTTCCGGCAGATGTGCTCTCTGCGGAGGAGGTGCGGCAAGGCGAGCATGCCTCGATGGAGGCCGAGGTGGGCCCTTCCTTTCAGGCCCAGGTTGTTGCCGCGCAGCTCACCGACGAAGGGCTCGTGCCACAGCCGGGGGTGTCAGTTCCCTGCCTCATTGTCGATTTTGGGGCCCTGGCTGCTCCACGGTTCTCCCCTTTGGTGGGGCAAGAGCCGGAGATCCTTTTTGCCTTCGACCAGGCCATGCCAAATCTGTTTCCAGAGCCGTCCGCGCTCTTGCAACAGGCCTTGACTTGGGCCCAGCGACCCGAGACTCCTCAGGAGCGCGTTGCCTTTTACTCGGCAGAAGAGGGCCCCCCCCCGCACCTCGAGCCCGCCTTCGCCTCTCAAAGAACGACCCGCCTCGTCCAGTCGCTGGGGCTACCGGTTCAGGCGGAGGCGCTGTTTTACCAGAGCCGGCGAGGCCAAAGCGGGTGACTACTTCAACTTTGGCGGCCCAACTCGAGACAATCNACGACCCGCCTCGTCCAGTCGCTGGGGCTACCGGTTCAGGCGGAGGCGCTGTTTTACCAGAGCCGGCGAGGCCAAAGCGGGTGACTACTTCAACTTTGGCGGCCCAACTCGAGACAATCACGGCCACCCTCCCCGCCTTGAGTGCGAAACTGGAGGACCTGACCTCGAAGCATGCCCTGCTGGAGACCCGTATCTCCGCCGGCCCGAGTGCACCTCTTCGCGAGCCCCTGGGGCAGCTGGGTTCCTTTCCAAAGAGCTTGCCTACCACCATCGGCCCACCACCGCCGCATCAGAGGCTGCAGGCTCCAGGTCCGAGCCACACAGGTGCTGTTGCTATGGAGGCAGCCGAGTTGCAGGAGGCAGGTTTGGAACACGAGACTTCAAGCCCGTTGGCTCAGGCTGTCCTGGCTCAGAGTCAGGCTCTGACAGCTTTGGTTGCTCAGCTTGCGTCTTCTGGCACCGACCCGGTGCTCGATTTCGGGCAGGCCTCGGTCTCATCTCGCGGGGCGGCTCAGAGGACAAAGCTCCAGGAGGAGCTAGCGGCGGGACGAGGCAGCTTCTATGCCGCCGTTCTTGCGAACATGGCCCGAAGGATGGCTCCTGCTGTGACCCACTCCTCGGACCCAGCGGTGCTACTGAGCCAAGGGTTTTGCCTAAGCAGGTACTTCGAGCGGTTCGGCGGTTTCGGTCAGACCAGGGATCTAGCCCTAGTCGCCTTCCAGGTGGCAATGATTATGGATGCCATGCAAGCTGGCAGGCTCGAGCTGGCTCAGGACCACCTGGCTCTTTTGGCAGTTTCCGTGGAGCAGGCCAGCCTGGATGGTGGAAGGATGGATCTGGCGTATCAATTGACGTGGTTGGAGGAACCCCCATCGGGGATGTATGCCAGTCGTGCCTCCAGCGGCGTTTTCCGCAGCAGACCGTTCAGTCCCTTAGCCAGCCAAAGGTGGATGACAGTAGTACTGGGGTACTTAAAAGAAATGGAAGTGATTCAGGGGAGGCGGGCCGACACCGTGCGCCCAAAGGGTTCTCCTGCTGGGTCAGATCAGCCTGCCGGCCCCGACACTCCTGCCCGGCCCAAGCGCCCTCCGCGAAAGCCGAAGAGGGACCCCCAGGCCTAATTTCTTCCGCCGGTGTTGCTGGAAAGCCCCCTGCTGTGGGCTTTGGTTCTCCTGGCGCCAAGGTTTCAAGGTTTAAAGGCCAGCCGGAGGCACCATCCACTGCACACGTCAAAGACACTCTTTGCACTACGATCACTTTTGCGCGGTTCGCCTCCTCCTTGCCTCGCTGGATTTTACGGTCCCGCACGGGCTTTGGTGCCTACCTCGCTTCGGTGTTTGCTTCGCCCTCAGACCGGAGTGGCTCTGCTCCTCCTACCGCCACTTTCCCCCTGCCTTTGCCCTACTTGGGCCTTTTCAAGAGCAGCGGCCCACGGCTTTCGTGTGCCAACTGGCGTCACCTTTATCAGCGGCGCCTTCTGTGTGTGGTGGTGCTGGCCCTTAACTTTATCCATGATGGATTTCGCCGGCCACCCTTGCACTTGCTGTGGAGGCTTCCGAATGCCCACCAGAGGCAGGCCTACCAACGGATGTTGAAGCTTATTCAGGCGTGTGACCGCCAGGAGGATTTCCCTTTGCCTCCCGGTCGGTCTGGTTGCGAATTCATTGCCAGACTTCTTGAGCTCGAGAGCTTTGCCACGCGTGCCAACCTAGGCCCCGGGAGCGCCTATTGTGCCGAGGCGCCCTTCGCCTCCCCTGTGCCACCCATCCCGACCTCTGCCTCCCTTCCTCAACTCCAGCCCTACCGCTCCCTGGATACCAGCAGACTGAAGCTCTTTGGGGAGGGTAGATGGGACATGGGAAGTTGGCTTGAGGGCCCTCTTTGGCTACCGTTTGTCGAACCGGCCATCCTCCTGCATGGTGGCAGCACTGACCCTACTGCTGCCCCCACCTTTTCAGGTGAGGATCGGGCTGAGAACCTCAAGCTTGCCGCCCTCTGGTCTGCAAAGGGTTTGCTTCGGCTTGAGCGGGGTACGCCCCCCCCTGGCTCTCGAGCCAGGGTCTTTAATGCCTTCAAGGATGAGGCCCGGGATAGGCAAATTGGGGATCGTAGATTGCAGAACGGCCGGGAGATGCATTTGAGCGGCCCGAGCGCCCTCCTGCCCGCTGGGACCTCCCTTCTCTGTATCGAGCTGAGGCGCCATACTGAGCGGGCCGTCGCTTTCATCTCCGATCGCAAGGATTACTACCATCAGGCCAACGTTAGCAGAGCTCGTGCGGCGTCGAACTGCCTCCCTTTCGCCTACACAGGCCGTGAGCTTGCATCTGTGGGAATCGGGGCCACTTCGATGTGGGAGCCTCGCTCCCTGTTGGTTGCATCTGAGTGCTACACCCCTACCTTTGCGAGTCTTTTTCAGGGGGACCACCATGGGGTCGAGTTCGCCCTTGAAAGTCACTTTCAGATGCTTCGCTTTTACAGCGCCATCCGGCCTGAGCTTTGTCTCTTCAACCGCGAGCCCCCTCCTTTGGGGCCAGACTACCAGGCCCTAGTCATCGACGATTTCGTGTGTGTCAGCACGGTGCCTTGCCACGCCCCTGCTGGCGCTTGCACTGCGGCTCGCCTTCATGCCAGGGCCCAGCACGCGTACCAACATGAGGGCGTCGAAGGCTCTCCTCAGAAGGATGTGCTCGGGGCCGATCTCTTTACGGCCATTGGCGCAGAGATTGACACGGGCCCTTGGAACCTTTCATCCGGCATTGCTACTTGTGGGGCGCCCTTGCCCCGACGCATCGCTTTGGCTTCCTTGAGCTTGCGGGCCGCCGCTCTCCCCTTGACCTCTGCTACCCTGTGTGCCAGGCTCTCGGGGTCATGGGTCTCGGCCGCATTGTACCGTCGGTGCCTCATGGTGATCTTTTCTGAGGTCTTCAGTGTTGCTCAGGGCTCTACTTTAGCCTCCCCTGCTCAGACTGCTGTTCCCCAGAGCCGCCGCTTGGCCCAAGAGTTAGTCCTCGCCAGCACTCTTGCCCCTTTCTTCGTGTCTGACCTGACAGCAGAGACCCTTGGAAAGGTCTATGCCACTGATGCTTCACTTGGCATTGGTGCCTACTGCTCCGCTGAGGTACCTCAGACCGTTGCGAGGAGTGTTTGGCTGAATGCTGATCGCCGTGGCGGTTACTCTCGGCTCGACACTGGCCCGCGTGAGCTTCTTCGTGCTGCCGGGGTCCCTTCCTCCTTCGAGGACCTAGATGCTGAGCCGCCTCCCGCCGGCCGGCAGGTACCCTTTGACATCGATGTGTTGCCCCTCGGCAGACCTTCCGCTGTCCTCTGTGAGAGCGCCCGGGCTTGTGGTTTGCGCCTTGGACCTTGTATCCACACAGGTGCTTCTGAGCACTTTGACGTCACTGCGCCGAGTTTTCAGGTGTGGCTGCATTCCGCAATGAAGGAGGGTTGCATTCGCTCCCTGCTCATCCTTCCCCCTACCTCGGGTCAATACCTCGCAGGTGGCTCCTTTCGCTCGGCCGGCTCTCGCACCCTCGCTCGGGCCTACTTGGTGTGCTTCCGATTAGCCGCTTCTCTTTCCGTGCCTTGCCTGCTCCTCGCGCCTCGGGGCCTGCCGCTCTGCTCCACCCCTGCTTGGTCCCAGCTCGCTGCCCGTCCCGACGTTTCCAGTGGGACCTGTGATTCTTGCATGTACGGGGAGCCCCGTCGCCGGTGCTTTGCTTTCCTCGCCTTCGCCGTCCCGTCTGGGACCCTCCACCGCTCCTGCAACAGAGGTCACCCACATGACGAGGGGCGAGGCCTTCCTTGGTCCGATCCTCTCCCTGCTGGCTTTGCTGCTGAGGTTGCCGCTTCCTTTGCTCGCGTGCTGCCACGCGCAAACCGGGCTTCCGAGCCTCTTGGGATCGAGAGCATTATAAACAACGACCTCCTGAGTGCTTGTTGTTGGCAGGTTGACAGGGTTGTGCCATGGAGGGGAAAATCTCACATCAACACGCTTGAACTGGGCACCATTGGCATTCTTGAGCGGGACCTCGCTATCTCGCACCCTCGTTCACGCTTCACAGTGCTTGTTGACAGCTCCGTTGCGAAGGCCTCGTCGGCCAAGGGGAGGTCCACCTCCTTTGCCCTCCAGCCTGGTCTTCGGCGTGCCACCGCTCATCAGATCGGTTTTGATCTGTACCCTGCCTTTGGATTTGCACCTACTAGGCTGAACGTTGCCGATGACCCAACCCGGCNCTCCTTTGCCCTCCAGCCTGGTCTTCGGCGTGCCACCGCTCATCAGATCGGTTTTGATCTGTACCCTGCCTTTGGATTTGCACCTACTAGGCTGAACGTTGCCGATGACCCAACCCGGCGTACCCCTTTGCGGCCTCCGGCTGCGGTCGGCTGCCTCTCCCTGTTGTGCATTACCTTGGCAGGCTTCGTCTCAGGAGACCACTTGCCTCCTGGGCTCGGCTCTTCCTTGTCCTTCTTTCTGTTCGCGTTGGCTTTTCTGATTCTTTTCTTTCTTCCCTCGCCGGCCGCTTCGCTCCTCTTCTCGTTGCGGATCCCCTTTGCCCTTTTGAGTTCGACTCGACTCTGGGCTACCCTGGTGAGGGCCCTTGGTGTTGCCTTGGCTTTGGCCCTCACTCCTGTGTCGTGCCTTCGTGCCCTTCTCCGCTTCTCTTGGGCCCTGGGTCTTGCTTTGACCCGCCGCGGCACTCTTGCCGCTGTCCCTCCTTTCGGTGTGGACTTCTCTTCCTTTTCTTCTTTGCCGTGCGTGGCTCCCTTCGGGTTGAGCCCTCTTTCCGCTTGCCGCCCACGTGTCTTGCCCGCTCTGCGTGGATCCTTTTGGACTTTGACTCCTCCCTTGGTTTTCCCGGTGAAGGGTGGTGGCTGCTCTTCAGGGTTCTCGGGGTTCTTGTAGCTCTTGCTGTTGCCATGGCCGCCCCTGCTCCAATGACACCAGCTGACACCGAACGGGCCACCAGACGAGCTGGCCTCTTGCTGCAGGCTGACCGGGTCATCAGGCCTGTTACTCGGAGCAACCGCGCCAAGCTAGCTGAGGCGTTCTCCTCCTGGCTCTTTGATACTCAGGGGCGGAGCTTGGAAACTCTTATTGCTGTGCCCTTCGACCAAGTTGAACAGATATCGGAAGCTTTGGTCGCTTTTGGACAACATTTATTCCGCTCTGGACAGGCTTACTATAAGTTCTCAGAGACTATAAATGCTGTCGCCTCTTTGCGGCCGAGTATTCGAAGGAGTTTGACGCGCCCCTGGGATTTGGCCTTCGCTTGGCTTACGGAGGAACCTTCGATCCACCACAGAGCCATGCCCAAGAGTATTCTTCTAGCCATTATGAGTGTTGCTCTGCTCTGGGGATGGCCTGTTGAGGCTGCCATCTTTGGGATGAGCTGGGCGGGCCTCCTTCGTATCGGCGAGACCTTAAATGCAGTGCGAGCTGATCTCATTCTTCCGGACGACGCTGCCCCGGGATTTGCTCATGCTCTATTGCAGATTCGGTCGCCAAAGACTCGTGGAAGGGCTGCCCGCCACCAGGCCGCAAGGATTGATCCTGCTGATATCATATGCCTCCTTTGTGCTGTGCTCGGCCCTCTTCCTCCTTCTGCAAAACTTTGGCCGTTTTCTGACGGAGTCTTGCGCCGCCGGTTTCGTGCAATCCAGACTCGCCTGGGCCTTCAAGATCGCAATGGTCCCCTCTTTGACCTTGCATCGCTACGCCCAGGCGGAGCTACTTGGATGCTAGAGCGCACCGAAAACGCTGAGCTTGTCCGCCGTCGAGGCAGATGGCTGTCAGGACGGGTCATGGAGATCTACTTGCAGGAGGTTACCGCTGCAACTTTTGTTGCGAGGCTGCCAAAGGATGTTCGGAACTCTGTTGAGCAGCTGGAACAGTCCTTTGCGGCGATCCTCCAAAAAGCTGTCTTTCTGGAGTCCAGCTATATTCCCCGCAAAGCGTGGTACTACATGTTTCTTGGCCGGTCGACCGCTCGAGCTGGTGATTGAGTGCTTTTCTTTCTGTGAGACCTTTGTGCCCTGGCTAGGGAGCTGTGCCAAAAATGGGGATGCCTCGAATCTCACCTCGCTCCGGCCGGTGAGACTCGTGGCCGTGCCACTTCGTGGTTCCTTGTTTTCGGGCAGCTGAAGCGGCCCTGTCACACTAACTTCGCAGGACGTCTTTGGGCGAAAAAG